>CAHIKZ030004965.1:210000-235000 GCA_903632075.3 Acanthosepion pharaonis | reverse complement strand
ATTGTCCGAATAATGTAAATAAGGAAAAATAACGAATTAGTTTTTAATGTTTGCTGAAACCCAAAAATAAAATGATTTAATCAATGTATATTTCAAACACCGCCCAAAAATATAATGAGTACTAATCATATGCTTTTACCTCAGCGCCGTTAAAATATGTAGACCTTTAATTGAAGAAGAAAAATACACGGGAAAAACATTTAGAATTCGTCACTACCAACATCATCTAGTTACAAAACGAGCATACAAAGGCCACAAACAAAAAGTAGGTATCACCACAGTCAACATAAAGCATTTAAGTGAAGAAAAAACACAAACATGTAAATCACACCCTCTAATAATCTATAAACAAAATTAGAAAACAAACTAGTAACCTCGGAAAAAAGCATTTCCCACCACCTCCAAGACAAGCATATGAAGAGCATATAAAGAGATATAGTTAAGCAGTAAAACAGATCGAACACCACATCATATGCCGGCATTTATTACATAAAACGACTGTAGATTGGAAATATCTATATTTGTAATACATTTACGCATTCTAAAAGCCCGAATCTACCGACATGAGATAAACCAACTTTGGGACAGCCCTTTAAATTTACTCTTAACACCCTAGTGTCTCGCTGACGGGCCGCTGATGGAATTCAAGCAGTCCTCTAGTGCCAATCAACGGCAGATCACGACCGACAGGCCACCGGCTTGCTTTCGGCAGGTACCGGTGGGACTCTAGCGATCCGCCAGTAGTAACATTACTGAGAGGAACCAGGCCATCGGTGCGACACCAGCACTCAGCGGTAAACGCTAGTGGTATGCCACCAAATGGCACACTGTTGGCTTGAATGTATGGACACAAAAGCAATAAAATGCCACAACTAGACTTTTATACATGCCACCCTAATTAGAATGCGATAAACACTCTATTTGAAGCGTCAGTAATGACCTGTCATATATTCTCTTCCTCATTCAGTAAATCTCTACACTGAGGTTTACTGGATTTACTTAGGGCCTGTATTTAGGAAACAGAAGTAAAACTATTCTAAGTGTCTATTATTTATTACAAAATACTTGTGAAGATGATAGGTTTTGATGTACACGAAATATTTTTTGTTTGCTTCAGAAAAAAATGAATCATACTTTGTGCAAAATTGATTGATGTTGGTACTTCACGCTCAATTTGGTGGCTGCAAATCTTTCTTATGCATAATTTAGTAACATCTTCGTCTATAACTGTGATTTCCAATTATTCAATTGTCCTGACGCGTGAGGACTAACTGGCAGCTAAATGGAAATATATTAGCGAACTAAAAAAGCAATTTACGATATAATATATGCTATCGAAAAAGGATCATAGGTATTCGCAAAATTGCATAGAATATTAGCCCTCTATGTCAAATATTACAATGTTCGGTTTACAAGTTTTTTTTTGGTGGAGACAACGCAAATATTACTTGTGCATGTTAAGCCGTAAGAGTGTTTGAATAAACACCGTAAACAAATCAGCCAATTTGATCTTCAAAATTTAAAGGCAATATCAAACCTTTTGCAGTTAATATGTTTTTTTCTTTTGTTATTCACTCTCTTTGATAATGGTTAGCTTTAACTCCTCTCCTTCCACACACTTTACGTCCTATTGGTTTTATTCACTTGCGCGTGGGAAAAATTATTAAAAATGTTAGATGTGTACTGACAACAATCACTATTGTACACTTAAGTAGCTGAAATGATTATATATATATATATATATATATATATATATATATATATATATATATATATATATATATATATTAGGACATTTTTAGGTTTATACATTCTTTTTTTATAGATACAAGTATTTAAGTAAATCCTCCCTTTGGAAAAAAAAACAGTACTAACGACATTTCCCGGTCTGCATGTCTGAGAAATTTTCATAGAAAATATTATAAACAAAGCATTTACTTAAATATTTATATCTATAAAAAAAACGTATAAACTTAAAAAAATATCTTAAAATAATTGTCGGAATTTGTCCATTTCATAATGTTTTTCATTTGTTTACATTTGGATACGCATCGGGCAGATATGAATGTACGTGAGGAAATCATGGAGAATTGTAGTTTAAAAACATTAAACTCGACCCTTCTAACCGAAACACTCAATCGGTAAAGTAGTCAGTCTATATGACGGTTCGAATAGGATACATGTTCGATTCTTGACGGAGGACGCATATTTTGTATGAAAATTTCTTGGACATTCAGGTGGGTAAATGTCGTTAATACTGTTCATTATAAACGGATTATTTATTTAAATATTTGTATCTATAAAAGAACGTATAAAATAAAAAAAATGTCTTACAAGATTTGTAGGACTTTGTCCATTTCATAATGTGACATATATATATATATATATATATATATATATATATATATATATATATATATAAGAGAAATTTGTATTGACAACAACCATTAATTAAAACATTAGCAGTTGAATCATTGCAGTCATCACTGCTAACAAAAGAAAGTTTCTGCCACATTACATAAATTGCCAGTAGATTTTCTGTAATCTCTTCACAGCCTGCCGCATATATTACCTTTTAACGTTGCAAATATGTTGCCTTGCAACATTACATTAACAGAAAATGGAGAATAAATTGCAGAAACCTCGAAGAAGTATACTTGTTACCTAAGTTAGTGATTCTCATTTAGGAAAAATGTATTCTGATTTCAGATTTAACCAGTGCAAACATTTTCAGCTACGAAACTTGACAAGTTTACCATAATGTGAAAACTTTGTTGCTGAGCTGTCATTTTGAGGTCAGTAAAATGTTATTTCAGTGTTACGATATCGTCGCCAAAAGGAAGTTCTTTCTTTCTTTCTTTCTTTCTTTCTTTCTTTCTTTCTATCTATCTATCTATCTATCTATCTATCTATCTTTCTTTCCTTTGTAGCTCTTGCTATATATTTTTGCTCTCTCTTAATACCTGTTCTGAAAACCATCTACACAATCTCGTTAGGTAGGTGATTCGCTAGTTTCTTTTGTTCCTCTTGTTTTCTATACACATGTTCTATGAGATGTATATTTCCTAATCGATCTTTTCTCAGTATTGTCCAAGAAATTTCGGATTCGAAGTATAAGGGTTCATTTTCTCTCCATTTTCTCTGATTTTTTTCATTGCCCGCAGATTCTGTCAATATTATCCGGCATATGACCTTGTAAAGCCATATTTCCCTGGCTTTATAACTTTTCTTCGTCTGTTGGGATGAGATCTTCTGCATTCAGTGTTATATAGGGAGCCGGATATATCCTTAAATTTCAGTTTTTTTTCTTTCCTTGTTTCTAAAATAATTTTCTTAAGGATTTATTTAGTTTTTGTAAGACATCGTTCGCTATCCCAATCATTCATCTGATTTCCGGTTTGCATTTTTGTCCTCTGTCAAAACACTTGTTAAATATTTAGATTGTTATACTAGCTTGAATTTGGTGTCTCCAAATTGCAATTCACATGCTGGATAGATCCTTTTACTGACGTTGTTTAGTAATACCTTGTGGCATTTCTTTACGGTATTCTGTAGAACATATTGTAGTTTTCTTCTTTCTCATTACTATCAGCGCGGTGTCATCTGCATATCTAATATTGTTAATATTGTGCCTCTCACAAACGAATCCTTGTAGAAATTGTTCTTTACATAAAGAAAATAACTTATCTCGAACGTTGCAAGAACGTTGCATGTCAATTTGGCTTACGAACAAATACCGCGCATGGTTGCCGAAGCTAAGCAATGTCGAGCCTGTTTGTACCGCTTGAGGATAAAAGGTGCCGTTAGCTTGTATGCGCAGGTGGAGTAATCGATAACGGCTCAGCTTTGGAAATCGGAGTGCCGAGTTCCAATTTCAGTCTGGTTGATTATATTCATTTATTCACATACGCATCTTCTCACCCATCTTATTAGTAAGACTTCTCTGACTAAACAATTATTATCTCTAAAAATTATTTCTAACTTTATCTAATCTACAAAAGGCTGATAAGTCGTAAAAAATCAATCATGATGAACGTATAAGTGATAATCTTTCAATCTGTGCTCTTAAGACCTTTTAAACTCAATGAGAGAACTTTCATATAATTTACGAACATAATCTACTGTTCAAAAGATTGAAACATCCTCAGAATTAGCAAGGGAAAAACTTGAGTGAAGTGTGAAAAAAATATGGAAAAGAGCTATAAGAGTCATTGAAAAATAATGGAATCAATTATCTCTTTTAACTAAGAAAGGGTTACCGAATGAGGAATAACGAAAACGGATGTTGGAAATGAAATGGCAATCTTCATAACATCGACAGAA
This sequence comes from Acanthosepion pharaonis, assembly GCA_903632075.3. Taxonomy (NCBI): domain Eukaryota; kingdom Metazoa; phylum Mollusca; class Cephalopoda; order Sepiida; family Sepiidae; genus Acanthosepion; species Acanthosepion pharaonis. Next base: position 230,677 of record CAHIKZ030004965.1, on the reverse strand, counting down.
TAAAATACTCGCCAGCGGCGTGAAGTAGGTAAACCACTACTAGTGGTGAACTACTTAGACAGCATATTACACCCACTTACAATAGTGCACAACGTATTTATGAGGATTGGGACATAACCATTAGTGTTTATAGGCACGGCATATAACATTTATCAAAATTATACTTTGATAAAATGTCAAATATTTGTGCTGCAGTGTTCAAGATTAAAAGAGGATATTTTGACGAAAGACAAATTTAATTATATTTTTTTCGTCATTATAATATTTCTAATAAAATGTCATCTCGTACTTTTTTAAAAGATGAATAATAATTCTCTCTTATTTAAAGTACAACACAACTACTTTTGGGACCACTTTTAAAAAAATACCAGGGATCACGTCAAACTTTTGAGCTGTAGTTTATAATGTGAACAAATAAAATATTACCCTTATTTAATCAGGTTCATTAATAAAATGCATACACATTTGTATTGTTGTGATAATTAGTTAAATATAAGAGATGACTGAAATGAGGAATACAAATTAATATTTGAAAACCAGAATGGATTTATTAAAGGAAATTACAAAACTTTTTGTAGGAATCATTAACAGCTTCTAAACAGATTACGAATTCGTTGTATTCACTTGTTTCATTAGCACATGTGATATTAACCAATAACATATTCATACGTCGTTAGTTGAGGTGATCAGAATATAAAGGTATATGATTTTCCAGATTATTTACACCAGATAATTATGCACAATTCTACTCATGATTTGTAATTTTAATGATGAATTCAGACTTAACATTGCAAATCGACGCCGGATATTACCTTAAATTTCAGTCTTTTTTTAAAGGAAGAAAGCAATATGTTCATAGACGGAAATATATCGGAAAATATGTTGTTTATTGTCGAGACATGTAAGTATTTCCCTGCTTAAAATTGATTTAATCTTTGCATAAGACATATTTTATCTTTTGGATTAAATAGAATTACTCTTTTCAATTTGAAATTGTTGTAGGTTAAAAAAATTATATGTATTGGAAATTATTTCAGGAGATTATTGAATTATTTTCTTTCAGAAAAGTATACGCAAGAATATCTTATATATATATTGCACATTTGTTTAATATGTAATTAATTTGAAGCCTAGCATGTTCTCTACTCCCCCTCTATTATAAATATGCAAATGGGACATATAAAGTAATCAAAATATTTGCATATATGTTAATCTAATCAAAATTAAGATTACATAAATATACTTGTATACAGCAAGTAAATAATAATAATAATAATAATAATAATAATGATAATAATAATAACAAAAACAATGACAGCAACAACAACAACAACAATAATAATAAACATTGATATATAATAATAAAGATAGTGAAGGGATTCCTCGTAGCCCGTGCCTTAAAGAAATATACAAATTTGTTCTCGCGAATACAATCCAAACTGTGCGAAGGGCTTCATCTATGTAAAAGATGTGTATGTTTTGTTTTTGTTTTTGTTTTTTACGTTTTTGATTTTCCTGTTTGTTTGTTTTTTTTTTTTTTTTGAATTGCTCCGTGGAAAATATCATGATGCCATTTCTGTCTTCAGGTCTATGGGAAAGAAGTGAGTACACACCAGAAATCAAAGGAAACAACATCAAATATAATAATAATAATAATAATAATAATAATAAAAATAATAATAATAATAATAATAATGCGCAGAAATACAAGTAAAGCACAATACACCGGCTGAAGCTGCAAAATACTTTTAAAAAATAGCAAAGACAAATGCAACCGAGCAGATACAGAAACAATGACAAGATAAACCCCTTCATTGCCAATACTCTGCCCGTACCAAACAAGCTGACGTAGACAAAACCCCTACCCATCAGTGGCTACGTAGTGCAGGGTTGAAAGCTGAAACTGAAGGTTTTATCCTTGCTGCACGGGTCTAATGTTTGTTAACTAGGAATTATCAAGCACATATACTAAAATATTTTGTTAGCCCAAAAATGCAGGTTCTGTGATAAATATCCAGAAACAATTCATCATCTTGTATCAGGTTGCACGATATTGGCACCCACTGAGCATAAAACCCGGCATGATAGAGTGGGCCAATATCTGCACTGGGAAATGTGCGACTTCTACAGGAAGGAAACTAGTATGAACACCACCCATACCCGGTTACGGGGATAAGACCTGTTACAATTCTATGTGACTTAACAATACACACTGATAGAACAATCAAAGCCAACCGCCCAGACATTGTTATTAGAGACCACAAACAGAAAAGGTGTCTCTTTATTGATATGGAAGTACCTACAGGCTGCAATGTATCTTTGAAGATATTAAAAAAGCTGTCAAAATACAAGAACCTTGAAATAGAAATCTCAAAAATGTGGCATATGGGAACATCAGCAATCCCTGCTGTAGTTGGAACCATAGGACTGGTTGGAAAATATTCCAGTTGTGACGTCCCTACAGCCTTCGCTCGCTCCTCGCTGCATTCGTTCGGGTGTCGCCGCTCCAAACGTGACGTCCGCCTGTCTGCGTCGGTCGTGTTGTCCCGTGCTGTGACGACCAACTGGCTTGGTATTGATCGCGGCATCCAAAGGTGACGTTCTAACCTTTTGGTGATTCGGATGGGAATCTGGTAAGATCCGATATCAGCCTCGTCGTTCCCAACTCGCTTCCAACGTCTGGTTACCGAAGTAACTGCGTTGATCTCCAGTCCGCCTACCCACGTTGTGAATTGATCTTAGGCAGACGAAATCAATCGGTCGTTGGGGCCGTAATGCAAGTTGAGTTCAAATGAGGGTGGTATCGCACAAATAGGTGTAAAAGAAAAGAAGTTCTAGGTATCAAAAAAAAGGATAATAATACTTTATATCTGGTTGCTGGATACATAGGACTGCGTTTATCTCCTGGCCCGCTATATGGATTGTGACACGTTGTTTTTGTTAGGTGAGTTTTAACATCTTAAGTTGTCTGTTTTTAAGAAATCGGTTCTTGGTGTGTCTTCCGGTGATAGTCGTAAAACTTAATTTGGTGGTATGGATCTAAGTCGCTCTTCAAAATAAATTGTTCTTGGATTGAACATGAGATCGGAAGTTGCGCAAATCTTTCAAGTCAGCTAATGCGAGGCGGGACTGAACTGGGAAACTCTCTCGGAAACTCTCTGGGAAAACTTTGATTTTCGCTCGCTGTGACTTTGCTTATATGGACGCCGACCAAAGCCGGGGTGGGCTTTGTTGGGGTTTGAGGTTCCTTAATAATTCCAAATCCACAATCCCCTTCTTTTGTTTTCGGTCAGGAAAAATTTATTATTTCCTTTTTTGGAAGTCTTCTCTACCTTCAGACGGCGTCAACGATCCTCCCACTTCTTCGCAGTAACATCTTATACCTATCCTCTCTAAGGAGTAGTGGCAGGCCTCCTCCCCTGCATCACATGATCACCTCCGCCTGGCTCTCGTTAACATTCATACAATTGTCGATCAACAGTGTGGTCGTGACCAGACTAGCCTTGTTTCTTAAAAAAAATATCTTGCTCAAAGAAAAAAAGAATTATCTCCTCTTTTTTCTTTTTTTTTCTATTTCCTTTCCTTCTTTTCTTTTCTATTCACTCTTCTTCTCTGGCCGCCAGCAGAACAATGCGACCAGTAGTGTGATAACCCCAATTCTCATCTGGACTTCGTCAGTCAGATTTTCGCCAATTATCAGAATGGGTGGTCGTCCAGCAATTACGGCCAACCCTTCCGATAATATTGTTTCGCTCTTTTCGCTACATTCTAACAAAACCCAGACCTTGTCTAACGATATCTTTCCCTCAATAAAGACTTAACCTATTTTCCTCGTGGGTGCTCAGGCAGTCCTGTGACACAGTTAAATGTTTATCTATTCTGTCCCGGAGTTTAGCTAGCCGATCTGGAATTTGTCAATTAGATTTTCGCCAGCACTAAGTGGCTGTTATCTATTCCCGATATTATAAGTCCGCCACCACGACACAGTCAATTTTTATCTATTTAGAATTTTCTGCAATGACAATGAAACCTATCACGATTTGTTACTATCAAAAATTTCATTTCTTTCCCTTCTTTTCTTCCTTTTCTTTGCTTCTCAAATGGTGTCACACAGTATACTAATTGAAGGGATTCCTGGAAGTCCATGCCTCAAAGATATACAAAACATTGTTCTGACAATTACAGCCCAGACTATCTATGTACAGTGTAACCCGGATATAAGAGAGTTGTCGGGACCGGAGAAGAAGTCTCTTATAACCCGGTTTATCTTATATCCGGGTTTGGTCTATTTTATATGCATTAACACAGGCTCTAATTTGGGACCAGAGAAAATCTCTCTTATATCCGGGTTTCTCTTATATTCGGGTCTCTTATATCCGGGTTACACTGTATTTTTTTTGTCAGTGGATAGTTTCATGACGCCATTTCTAACCTTAGGTCCCTCGGCCGGACCCGGAAACAAAATGTATGACTAAGACTAATAAGCCCAATGTGGAAACATATAAAGCTGCATTACTATCATTGTTAACGGCTAGACGACATGAAAACTTCACAGAATTAAATAATGACATATATGCAACAATTTCCTTAGCTAATGAAAAACTTAATATCAAGATAAATAAATGATTAAACAACAGAAAAAAGATACCACTTGAGAGAAATGGAGGAAAACAGATGTGAGTTATCGATACTAGATGACGTGTCATGTAATTCGAAATTTTCAACAAGGTGAAGCGTGAAGGTCAAGCAGAAATATAAATTTATGGCAGTAAATCAATTTCCAACAATCAAGGAAGTACTTAAAAAGAAACTTCAATTAAAAGCACAGACTACAAGAGACTATGAAAAGCCTTGTAGGTGATTTCGAGAAAATAAGATATTCCAAATGAACATCATGCAATTTTACAGCGAAATTAGAAAAGCAATTCTAGATGTCAAAAAGACGCCATCTTTTGAAGAAGTGCAAGTATTTTCGGGGAATATCTGGAGCAACACAATGCCATGTTTGTCCTCCACAATGCAGAGTGGATCAAACGGGAAAAGGAAAGAATGAAGGATAATCATATACAAGAATAGAAAAATATAACAAAGAATAATTTTAGGTAAATACTAATAGAATCCCCAAAATGGAAATCCCCAGGAAATGACACCCAAATTTTGCCTCTATAATCTTCCATAATTCATAAAAACGCTTGAAAAAACTTTATCAAAACTAGTTAATATCCCCAATAACATCCCTGAATAGATCCCTGAAGGTATTATATATCGCCTACAAAAACGTATGAAACAGACGATCGAAAAATTATAGGCAAATAACATGACTGTACATCAAATGCAGATTGATTACGTTCGTCCTGACGAATAAAATCATTGAAGGGATTCCTAGAAGCCAATACCTTAAATAAATGAAAAACAAATGTACTCACAGGTACATTTCAAATATTACGAAAAGTTTTATCCATGTAAAATATCCGTTATCTTTTATTTTTACAAAAATAAATAGTAGGACAGTTCATGAATCCATTTCTGACATTAGGTCTCTAGTTAGAACACAGAATGAAATGGCTATACAGCTGAAATCAAAGAAATTACTACTACTACTACTACTACTACTACTAATAATAATAATAATAATAATGATAATAATAATAATAAGAAGAAGAAGAAGAAGAATTAATGACCTGGAAATCGAAGTAATGTTAAATCTTAAAACCACAATTACTCCTCTTGTGATATGGCCATTCTGTATGATAAAAAAAGGGTATCAGAAATCATGTGTCTAAATTACTTAAACACATAAGCATCTTTGAACTACAAAAGATTTATTTGTGCCGAACCGTACATATCCGGAAGAAAAAACCCTTTCTATTAAGTCCCAAAATGTGCGTAGATAAATCTCCAACAGTGCATTTTTACTAATAGATATCGGAGTGGGCTTGGTAATTAAGCAATTATAGTTACTTTCTAGCAAGATGATACCACACACATCAATAATAATAATAATAATAATAATAATAATAATAATAATAATAATATAACCGATTGTACTCATTTTTTTCCGTTTAAAAACAGCATTCTTCACCAGGAACACATAGGATGCCAAAGATGTTTATTTGTTGTAAATATCAATTACTCATAAATAAAATCATCATGGAAATTTGCCGGAAAAGTTAGAAATCTCGGAGTGTGGATAAATCATCGTAATGCCTTTAATAGCGTATCACACACTTGTGTCTTCGATTATATATGATTTCTTGAAATATTGTTTGGGACTGTGAAAAAACAAATTGTATCGTAACCACACCAAAGTCAACTCCACTTGCTATCGATTAAATATACGACGAGGAATTCTCCAAGGGGCAAGCTCTGCTTTTTGTCTATCTCTAAGCCAACTTTCGCTGTTGGACGTAATTTATCGTCTTGCCCAAGACGCTGATGTATTTTATCGTCATACTCAGGAAGGATTACTGCATGTTGTCTTACCCGAAGAATAAAATCTTAAAAGCATAAATTATAGGGTCAAACATTATATAGCCATAATATCCTCATCCTCATAATCTCACCTTAAATTCATATTACACACCACATTCTGGAACTATCTACGATGATTGGCTCTTGGAAATTGCATTTGGCAAATATTAGTAAAAAAAAAACAAGAAAAAAAAAGTAAGTCACTCTCAAAAAATAGATATATATTTTAGGATGAAATTCACTTAGACATTTAATATCAAATAAGATTTTATCGTTCAAAGTGAAAGAAAATCTAGAGAAACTCAAGTTTCTACACGAAAGTAAATACGACAGGACTCTTGCCTAAAAAAACGAAGTATATCGACTTCATTCTTGTCGTTAGAAAAGACATGAATGCAAAATGTAGTCAGTAGGAAAAGCAGCATTACGAAAACGTAATGAAGTAGAAAAGTGAGGAAGTGATTTTGAAATATTTTCTATTTCAGTGAAGTGAATATATGAGAAATACATATGAGAATCGTGCAACATAAATAAGGAAGCAAGAAAATGATTACTATGAATAATAATGACAAAAAATAAAATATATTACTCCATAATTGATCTATTTGTTTGTCCAGTTTCAATCGTTCTTAATGATTTCTCAGGTTTCTGAAACTTAAATGATAGGATGTTTTTCTTCTGAGGAACACTCAGAGACAAAAAGACAATTCTTTCTGAATTTCTGTCCTGAGGAGTTATCAATATTTATATATATATATATATATATATATATATATATATATATATATATATATATATATATATATATATATATTATATTATTATTATTACAGTCCGAACATTTTCACGTGACCGTTCACGCGTGTCACCTTCAAAGTATTGCAAAATGATCCGATTATTTAATCAACGCTGTGCATGTCACATATTATCACTTCTTGCATTCCGTTTGTGGTTTGTTCAGTTATTGCTCATCATGTTTCCACTGATTTTGCTATATTTCGACCCAGCCTAGTAATTAAACTCAGAATTAAGTCATAACCAAAGTCACGAATTATCCAGAGACATGGACATCGGAAGGAGAACAGGTTACACAACAGATGCATCACAAATTTTCCTAAAGATTATCTGGATTGGTAGACGCATAAAAACGGTAGGAGAGAAAAATAGATGAAATATAGTGATGATAATAATAAAAAAAAAACGACATTGCATCTTATTAATAATATTTCTTTAAAATATCAACTATGAGAGATAGAACATTAAATGTTGAATATTTTCTCTCATATTATATATAGTTATTATTTTCAGATGAAGACATTATGTTTGGTTTGGTTATTTTAAGGCATATCAACGTAAAATAGGTTATTTGATGCTGACAAATCTCCCATTGCTTGTAACATTTTTTTTCTTCAAAAATGCATTGCGGGTAATAACATTTTACAAAAATGTATTGCTGGTATTAAAACCTACTTTACACCTTCATAGTGTTTTAACTCCAGTTTTGTGGGTCAATTATTTGGCCATAGCTGGAACCCTAACAGGAGCTACCACGCTGAGATTGATATGTGTTATGATCCGATTCCTTATACAACGGTGATAGTCCAAAGTAGAACCAATAAAGAAGAACTCGAAGGCGGATATGGAATAACACAGATATATTACAAACAGGAATATATACAGAGAGGTAGGAAAGTGTTAGTACGAACAATCAGGTTTAGTACTACTTGTCTGAACGCGACTCTGTTTCGGACTGCCTCTGACTCGACTGACTGACTCGCTCGCCCTGACTGACTGACAGACTCCTGACGGACTTCACTCCAGACTGAACAGTATTTAGTCACCCCCCACGAGGGCATAATGTGGCACAAGGCCGGTTTAATGTGGGATCTCCGAGCACGTGGCCTCGGCCAAAAATATGCCCTTTGAACCCGTATAAACGGGTTCAGGCTCGGTTTATCTCCTCGAAAGAGACTCCGCTCTACGGCGTAGCCTCATTCGGGTTCCTCCCCGCTCGAAGGCAGAGAATTCAACCGATCAGCAGGTCAGCCGGTCGCCCGACCACACTGAACGCTATTTAGTCATCCCCACTCGAGGGCACCATGTGGCACAAGGCCGGTTTAACGTGGGATCTCCGGGCACGTGGCCTCGGCCAAAAATATGCCCTTTGAACCCGTATTAACGGATTCAGGCTCGGTTTACCTCCCCGAAAGAGACTCCGCTCTACGGCGTAGCCTCATTCGGGTTCCTTCCCGCTCGAAGGCAGAGAGTTCAACCGATCAGCCGGTCGCCCGACTTCAGACTGAACGCTATTTAGTCATCCCCCCTCGAGGGCATCATGTGGCACAAGGCCGGTATAACGTGGGATCTCCGAGCCCGTGGCCGCGGCCAGAAATATGCCCTTTGAACCCGTATAAACGGGTTCAGGCTAGATTTATCTCCTCAAAAGAGACTCCGCCCTTTGACGTAGCCTCGTACGGGTTCCTCCCCGTCCGAAGGCAGAGAGTTCAACCGATCAGTCGGTCGCCCGACTTCGGACTGAACCCCCTGCTTCCTCTTGAGGCGCACTATTTATTACGTATGGAATAGTCCATTAGGTTATTATAGGTATGGTCCCATAACATAATGTGAACACCAGTAATTATGAGGTGGTTCCACGCTCCTCAAAACTTCCTGATTAGAGCACTTGCTGTTGGATGATATCGTCTTACCCAGGACACGGATATAGTTTATCGTCTTACCCAGGACGGAGATATGTTATTTCTTAAATCATAAAAAAAAGAAGAAAAGTTTTAAAACAATTCCTATTCAATTCAGTTTATCTCGGTATGCTCTTTTTAATATTTGTTTTGAAATTGTAACATTCAAGATTTAATTTTGTCGCTGGGGTAGAAAAAACACTATTACTTTTAGCATGTATATTATGACTGTTTTTTACAGGATAAATAAAATCAATTTTTGAAACTGAAATATTATGCGAGAACATCGAAGCTAGAAAATGTGCAATTTGCGGACATGTAAATTTAAACCAATGATAATCTGGATACCATTACACGTATTTCGTCAGAAGTAATACTATCTGAAAAAAAAAAGATTCGATTTCAGAGCAGATTACAAAACAACATTTAAAATTCTGATCCTATGAGATTAAAATGCACACATCTAAATTTAGAATCATTGAACTTAAACTGATTTTAACAAGAAGAAAAGGCGCATTTAAAATAAAATTCGCTTTGGGAGTATGAGAAGCAACAAAACAAAATTAGATTGATAGGAGTGAAAATAAAATCTCGAAAGAAAATACTAAAGTGGAATTATTCCAGAAAATAAAGAAATAAAGATTCCAATATTTTAAAGACATAAACGAAAGAACAGTTATACAATAAGAGAACAGTGTTAAGTTCAAAGTAAACGAAAGTTCAGATGCAAACAAATTGCCATAAATAGCATGCAACGAAAATATAATACACAATAAAAAAAAATAGCAGGGAACAATAATAATAATAATAATAATAATAATAATAATATATATATATATATATATATATATATATATATATACACAGTGTGAATCCATAAACGGGAACTTTTTAACAATCCAATAAAAACCAAGAATGATGGAAGAAAAATATTTTATTCATAGTAATTGAAACTTTAAAACATGCCATTTAAGAAGCAATGATGGAATTTTCATTTCTTTTTTAAATTACGTCCTGTAGATGGCGTCCTCCAGTACGACTGCATTCTTGAAATCTGCTGTTGAGATTCTTCATTGACTGCTGCAACATCTCAGCTTGGATACTGTGAATTTCATCTTGAATTCTAAATGACGAAATGTTTACTTGCTCAATGTCACTCTCTCGCAGTGTTGCCACTTGCCCATGTCTGGCAATACGCACTTCAAAATTCCCGTTTTTCTGGTTCATTATATATATATATATATATATATATATATATATATATATATATATATATATATATATTAGTTATGCGTGTATATATACTACGGGTAGGGAACTCGTCTTGCCGGTAGGATAGTTGATCTAAGAGAATAAAAAATGATTTTAAACCTCTGCTGTCTTGCAGCCATACGCAATCATGGGAAAGTCTTCCGGAGTTACCCTGAGAACAAATGTGGGGCCGGAATCCCTAAGTCAAGCCCGATTCAACTTCGTTCTCACAACTCATGCGACATAGCCACTTCACTGTGTGCCTGTATTGTGATAACTGATTCTTCACCGCCACTAACAGCTGAGGCATACATTTGGGGGTGCAGTTCCATCGTCCCTTGAGATCAACGGATTCCACATATTATATACAACTAAACGATTAATTACATAATAATAATAATAATAATAATGCATAAATAAAACTCGACTGGACTAGAAATATTGGGATGATATTCGGCGGGGGATTGCCTTGTCTCATAGGTAGGGTGAGCTCATTATTTTTAGTCGACAGTTAACATGAAGAAAATTACCCATGGACGGTTATGGAAGAAAAGCAATAAAACGCAATAAAAAATCGCAATGTTTACAAACAATATCTCATACCGGAAGTGTCGTTATGCGGATAAACAAAGGCTGTGTCCCTCAAAGAAGAACCAGTGTGGTATTTAAAAAATCTGTCACTAGAACAAACTATTCTACCAAAAATGAGACACCAAAATCGGATTTACTCCAAGAGTTGTACCTGGTGACTTAATGCCAAATCAATTAGACAGTGAACGAAATAGAATCGTGAAGAGAATAAACAAGACAAGGCATCTTTTTCCAGTGTAGTCGAAAATCTAAAAAGTACATCAGGGATCAGACATACCAAATATAGGGCTATATGATAGGAACAAAAGTAAGACCTTATCTCGACCCAAATATGTGTGCGAATATCCGGAGGGACATCTCTATATGTAAAAGGCAGGATGTGTGTGTGTGTGTGTGTGTGTGTGTGTGTGTGTGTGTGTGTGTGTGTGTGTAACGAATGCACAGCCGCAATTTTCGACAGACTTGCACCAAAATTTACATGCACATGCTCCAAGTTAGTGGCAGGTCAAGACCGACTTTGCATTTCCCAACTCCCATCGATAGTGGAAATAATCGATTTTTTTCATGCTTCTACGTCAGTTTTCATGTAGTTTTCGGCCATTTTCTACTGGCCAGAGTGAGAACCTATAGCTGGCTGCCAAGAATAGGCAGGAAGTTTCTATTGGCCAGCGTGAGCGGCAACAGATGACTGACACGAATTTTAACTAGCATGCAAAAAATCGATAGCTGCATTCGTCACAAGTGGGAAAAATTTAAATCTGCATGGCACTTTACTCCATTTGGCTCATTCGCTTGCTTAAATTCAACGTTGATTCTGATTCCGCAGAACTGGGTTAGGTTTAAAAAAGTATTTGTTGTTAACATTCTTTTTTTCATTCAATTTTTCCAATTACGAGTCCTTTTTTGTTTTTTTTTAAGCTGATCGTTTTGTGTTCATTTTGTTTCGTTCTTTTTCGTAACAGATTTAATGTTTAGTATAGAGCTTTGAAAAAATTCGCAGTGTGAGATAGGCCGGAAGAAAGGCATGTAGCAACATCAGCACGGCAAAGGGCACTCCTTTAAAGGCAAGGAAGGGCAAAAATATTTTAAGTCAAGTGATAATAATAAATAACTATAATAAATGTGATACGAAATAAGGATATCTCAGGAAATAAAACCAAAGAATGTAGCTGCGACATCAGATTCTATTACTGATGAAGATGAATGAACTGACATTAGAGCGCAAATCCTGGAAAACAGCAGAATTGGAATCACCAAAGCGCGAAACCACGTCGTTCAAATAATCAGCATAGTAACACGGACAAAAATGTCAGAAAAAGACGGGTTTCCAAAAATTCATATGACAACATCCAATAGGCATACCGTCCAAACATATAACTTTGTATTGCAAATATGGGCAAGACCGGAAAGTATCAAAGAAGGAAATAATGTCATATATTCAACAGCTTTAGCAAATACTGAATAAAGTAATGTTAATATAAATAATTTATTAAAAACAGACAAATAGAGCCAACTTTGAAGGCAATATTAAAGTAAGGAATTGAGGAAATCATACGAGATTTATATGATACTGGATGAGATTTCAAGAAATTCAATTGTTTCAAAACGAAAATGCAGGAAGGTCAAGCTGAGATATAAAATAAATCAGTAAATTAAATTCCACCAATCATGGAAACACTTAAACAGAAATTGCAATTAAATTACATAAAAGATGACGATATTAAAATTTTGTAGATTCTATCTACAAAATAGGATATTTCAAACTGACCTAAAATTATTTACAAGGAAATTAAAAAAATATATATAGAAGTCAAAATGTCACCATTTATGTAAGAAGTGCAAACATTTTGGGAGAATATTTTGAGCAACCCAAAGAAAAATAATTCCAAAGCAGAGTGGATCAAAAGAGAGAACGATAAACCTGTACAAGAATGAAAAATGTAACCAAAATAAAGGGGGATAATGTCTAATGGAAATCCTTCGGAAATGACAACCTACCCAAATTTGGACATCAATCCATGAAATGCTTGCACATATATAGTCAAAGCTAAGTAATAACCCAATACAATACAAGAATGGATCATTGAAAAGATGACTTATTAACTACCAAAAAAACGGATGAAACAGATGAACCATAAAGATTATATGGCAATAACATATCTCTTCTTCACATATAACTTGGTCACGACTGTTCTAACGAAAGTGTACTTATATTTTTCCCTAGGAAAACAGAATTTTTTTTCCATCGAAGGGAAGGTATGTGAAGCGGTTCGATTCGTTGCAAAGATCAACTACAGATACTGAGGAAAATTGATCAGGTATAAATGCCAGTAGATTTTGGAGAGATTATTGTAAAGATTTAGTTTTCAACAGTCTTGCCTCCTTAAGTCTTTGGAAATGTACAAAATCTCCCCGGTGCAAGTAAATTTCCTTAAATATAGGATGGAACTGTGGAAAACCACATTACACCGAAACCCCATAAAGTTGCTACCACATCCAATTGTTTGGATAAAGGATGTATAATATTTCACTGAAGCACCTTGTCACCCACTTCTGTTCTTTTTCTCCTTAATCACCCATTCGCATGAAGTAAACAGTAAATAATGATGATAAAAGTAAAAAAGAAAGTGTTTAATAACCTATTCTACATGGACGATATCAAAGCCTTTGACAAAGACGACAATGAGTTTAAAGGTGTCCTCAATATTTTAAAATGCTTCAGTGATGACATCGGTATGGATTTCGGATTTGATAAAGGTACAAATTTAAAAGTCAGGAGAGAAACACGTTTAATAGATCTAGGTTTTGCCTAACGATTATGGAACCGGGAATTGAGGAAGCCCATAAATACCTCAGTAACGATGTAGATGGAATGCGGAATATGAAATGAAGGCGAAAGAAAGAAAAGAAAAATATAGGCGTGTGAAACTGATGATAAATGCCGAGGTGAATTCACAAAACAGAATATAATTCAAAATTATATTGACTGTGCTGAAACAGAGTTTTAAAGTCCTTAATTGGATCATAGCTGACATTAAGCCAAGGGATGTCGAAACAAGAAAGATTCTCATGTTCAATAGCATTCGCCATCTTAAGGTTGTGGTTGATCGTCTGTATGCCTCTAGAGCCGAAGCTGAAAGAGAATTAGATCAACTCTCACTGTGGTATAAAATTACAACAATCGGCCTTCATGGAAGCTAGAGACGTTTCGACGGGGTTCTTTGTCAAAGAACAATAAAGAAATAAGTAACTTTATTCAGTAATAAAGGAAGCAAACATATTCAAAATGAAATTTCAAGTGGGTGAAGAAGTTCAAATAAAGAATACTACACCTAATGCAGCGTATAGGTCGTACAAATGAATGAAAAGTAAAGGTAATTTTTCTTCCTTTTTCTCTTTCTTCGTCTTTGTGCCATATTTGTCCATGATGTTGTCGATCATGGCTCACCATAACATCCTGCTCAATCACTTTCTAGATAATCAAATTTTAGTAATTGGTTGTCTTTAGAATGTACAAATTTTAATTTGAATTTTGGTATGTTCCTCTTGCTGACAACCGTGTATTCCGTCATCTTCCAATTGTTGTTTAATCCTTTCTTTTCGCTTTCTGTTATTACATACTATAGTAGTTTTTTGTTGTTTCCCTTCCGGGTCTGCTATAATTCCTGTGTCATCTACATATTTTATATTTTTTTAAGATTATGAAATCCAATAATTAATCCTGTTAGGACTTCTAATTCTCTCAGAATAGCCTGACTGTATAGGCTATACAGTACCTTACATTCTTTTCTATTATTGTATAAATACTGAATTAGTTTTATCTACGATTGAAGCTGATTTTCTACTACTATAGTTTCTAGATTATTTTAATATACTTTCCAGATATTTCTTGGTTGCCTACCAGTTCGCAACAGTTATTTTTGATGTACTTTATCAAACGCTTCTGCATAATCTATAAAACATCTATGCATGCTTTTGCCTATGCATTGCTTCTTCTAATATAATTCGGAGCATAACTATCATATTCGTTTTATCAGTGTATTTAACGAACCTGCTCTTTTCTTGTCCTATTTCCGGATGAATTCTGCTGCGCGCTCTAGTCAACATAATTCCTATATTTTTTGGTATGATTCATTACGCTGGCTTTGAAAAGCCGCTCACATTAAAGAGAATATATATTGTCAATGTGAAATATGGAAAAGAAAATCTAAAGATAATAAAATATATAAAAAAAAACGACAGCGCACTCAAACTGAACTACATCTATATAATAAATGCGAATGTTAGTGTGTCAGTGTCTCACAGTTTTTTAATTAAAGTGACACAACTCTATAACTTTCAATGGCTCATATTACAGAAAATTTGGATTCCCAGAATTTTGTTACTGTAATTGAGTTCGGCGACATTTTTATGTAATATGTTAAGACGAATCTTTTCGTTAACAATTACTATTACATTTGGGAATAAACGTAATTAATTAGAAAAACCAACGAAAGTTAGCCATGAAATAAGAATATTTTTGTACGGATATTAAGGGCATACTTACATCAAATTATCCTTAAATTAAGTGGTGTCAGGGAAATTAACGTTGAACGTTTAAAAGGTAAGATTAAATATTAATGCAATGCTCAAATACAGCTATCAATTTGGATTTATTCTGTAGTTTATTGTTGCTTATTTTAAACGGCAGCAGTATGCCTCACAAAAAGAAATCTCCGACAACAGAGAACGAGATAGCAATAAGAAAAACCAAGGCTGCAGCGAGGAAAAGAAAATTCCGCGCGAAGGGAAACCCAGATCAAACGGCAGCCAGAAGAGTTTGCAATGCTGAGAATATGCACAGACTTATGGACTCTCAAAGTGCTGAACAAGCCGAAGGGCTAATCAAGAGCCCTCTACAGGAGATAGCCTAAATGCCGTTCAATAGGGCTGCTTTAATCTAGTATTAAATATTACTGAACAGCCGGATACTCTAAAATAAGACGCAGATCATCTCAGTAAAGTCACAGGAAGACAATAGGAAGATAGGAAGTTCGCTTCAATTTTAAGGTTTTTCATTAATATAAATGATAAGAAGAGATGAACCTTCCGTAAAATATCTTGTCAAAGTATAATTCGCCAAAAATATAACAGTGTCTGCAGCCGACGATAAAAAAGAAATAAAATGTTTTAGTTAGGTAAATATATATAATCAATTTTTCTTTATATTCCTCTTCTTTCCAGGAAGTATTTCCCTGACTTCATATACTTTTTAACTCTAGATAATATGTGTCCCCTTCTTACCATTCTCAATTCTATTTCTGCGATTCATTTACACCAGAACGTTAAGAGGTTTATTTGCTGTCTCTTGTTGTCTCGCTTACGTTCAATATGTCATGCGAATGTCATTCCCCCCACCCAAGCACTCATTTTGCATTATTTATCCAAACCCTTCAACAGTCCCTATGTGTTTCTAAGTATGTATCAATTCCATTTCTATTTTCATTAAAAATTCTCTCACTTCTCAGATGTTCTGGCCAGGGTATTTTCAGTATTATTCTATACATCCATCCATATCATAGTTGTTTCAAAGTCATGTGTAAAGAAATTCTCTCGCATTTATTTCATTGATTTAAATGATGGTTGATATTAGATAACAACTGATCTCATCGTTTTGCTTTGATTCGAACGATTTTTGTTTCTTTTTTAATGTTTTCCTTCAATTTCTGCAATGCAGCTCTCCATAATCCAATGTGTTTTCGGGTTTCTGTATCTTATTTTTCTGTAGCATGTTATAACACTTTCCAGATGGTTCAATAATCTGTAATTGCTTTATTCTGGCATATGCAATTTGTAGCTCGCTTCTTGCGCAGTTTCTCTTGCGAACGATCATAAGTACATTCTTATATATTTGAGTGATAGAGGGAAGTGAGAAAAGTTTCCAGAAAAAAAAAGAAAATTTTATCTAAGAATGATTGAAAAAAATGGCAATCGGATAAAATTGAAAAAACAAAAAACAATTTGGAGGAATTAATAATGATATATTAAAATTCGCATGAGACGTTTGCATTAAAAAAAAGGACATAGATGCGACCTAAGTGGTTTATAATACATTTTATGTTTGAGCAAAATAAATGGCTATTCTGTACTACAAATCGAAAAAGCCAATAACTTGGCCCATTTAGACATGACAGACGTTTACCAAAGATGCGTTCATGAAATGTTTCTACGCGAATAAGAACCGAGGCCACAGGAGTTAATTGATATTATCGGTGAGAAAAATAAACGATGCAAAATTACTACAAACAGTTTATTCATATTAAGTCTCGTCTAAATTGCAATTTCAACCAACACACACTCACACACAAACACATGCGCGCCACACACACACACGCACACATATATGCTGGATGGGATGGATCAATTGTTGTTCTAAACGACGTAAAAATGAAAATACTACTGATGTCTCATGGTAGCAGATATATCTAAGAACATTACTCAGAAAATATCATGAGACATTAAAGAGTAAATTTTGAAAACACTGTGGAATAATGGATAGCGACTCGTTTTGAGGAATCGGAGAGCCAAGTTTGAATTCCTGTCGAATCCATTACATTCACTTACATGCTAATACTATTGAAAAGCTATGAATCTCCCCCTTCTCCTCCCAGCTATGGGTAAATAGCAGGACAAACCGGGTTCTATAGACTTGCATGGTAACTGGTCTACCGCAGTGAGAAATGGCTAGCTACTCCAGAAAGATATCTGCCTCGTCAGTCTTGTATCGAAAGATACATAATTGCCTGAGTGTGTATCACACATGGAACATAACTGACTGAATTTTGTTCACTACAACCACTATTGGCTTCAACCTAGACTTCAAGACGACTTCGAAATCTTCTGCATCTCTTCCGGGCG
Organism: Acanthosepion pharaonis; assembly: GCA_903632075.3. Lineage (NCBI taxonomy): Eukaryota > Metazoa > Mollusca > Cephalopoda > Sepiida > Sepiidae > Acanthosepion > Acanthosepion pharaonis. The sequence goes on along the minus strand of CAHIKZ030004965.1, from coordinate 212,771 downwards.
ATTTCCTTGATTAACTTGATATATGCTGCCATAATCCTTAATTTCACTCATATTTTCTATTACAAGGGCTTTGTTGGTGTCTAACTCAACCACGCCCCACCCACAATAATTAATGGGGTTGAAGCATTGGGAGTTAGGAGGCCAGATGTTATGGGTAATGTAGTCGCATAAATTTCTAACTACCATGACTATTCACTCGCTTGTGTGGCATGGTGCAGAAATCCTAAGAATTCATTGTTCCTTCTTAAGAATGAGAAAGGAAAATATTGTTTATATGAATTCCTATAAAATTAAGTGAAGTTAAAAAATATTAAACGGCGATGTATGGTTTTGTATTAAAGTATTTAAAAAAAAGTCATCTTATTATAATTTCATCAGTTGTTTTTATAAATGCCGACAAAACATGTTAGCGTTATGTTCAATATTATATACTGTGATGATTTCAACACGAATCAACGTGTTGCAAAGAAATTCTAGTAAATGAAAAATGCTGAACAATCAGCTTCCATAGACCAATATTGTTTCTTTTTTACAGTCTAATACATTGCTATCCCTAAAAAAGAAGTCGTTGTTCAAATGAGGTTGCTTTGTAAGCCATGATCATTGACATATTTAATTATTTTTGCTTTTCAACGTCAGTATTTATTCTTTTGTTTATTATTATCACGTGGGAATATTTTTCCCATTTTTTCATACCGAAAAATTTCAGCCAACTTAAAAGTAAATTGTAACTGTTTTCCTAATCTATAATTTCCGAGTAATTGGACTCGTTTCTTTTCATCTTCTCTGTTACTTTTATTATTCTAAGTCATTTCTGCGACCCGGACTTTTATCTCTAAGGGGACACTGAGGCTAACACCAAGCAACAAAAGTCTGTGACATGCTTGAATACAATCTCCAGGCCATTGCCTATATCTGATAACAATATAGGCTCTATATCTGATATTGCATACTTTTACCTATACATACATCCTATACACATTATATATATATATATATATATATATATATATATATATATATATATATATATATATATATATATATATATGTCTGTGTGTGTGTATGTGTATCTGTGTGTAAACACTCCCAATTAAGGCTAATAATGCAAGAATTTAAGATCTCAATTTATTGTGCGCTTATATAAAAAAAAATAAATGCGCTTAAATACACATTCATCGCTTCTGTGCGCCAACGTCTTAGGGGTAGAATCTCGGACAATTCAGTCGGGTTTCGATCGTTGAGGCAACCCGATGTCTGGCCACACTGAATAGCTGTGATACAGCGGAACAATCTGCTTGTGGATGACAATATATATGCTCCTGAAAAAATATTTATGTTGTGCTCTCTGGGGTGGAAGTATGAGTTTGTAAACAGTTACTATTATGGCTAATATTGCGAGACTCTTCAGTAAAGCGAATCGAATTCTCTCAGTCACTGTGTGTTTATCTAAAATCAAATACGCTTAAATTCACTTTCATCCTTGCCGTGCGCTAATGGCTTAGGAGTAGAATCTCCGAATGAGGCCGGGTTCGATCCTAGCTAGAGACAACGGAATATCTAGCCACAATGATAAGCTGTCTATATATATATATATATATATATATATATATATATATATATATTAGCTTATCCTACTATGATTCTGGATTTCGAGCCGCACCATGGCAGATATGTTAAAGAGGTGCGTTCCATGATCAGTTTCCCTTGGTGAGGTGACACATCGTTGGAAATTACCTAAAAGTAATACAAAGCTTACGCCAAGCATTGCGAGTTAAATTAGATTTGCTGGAATTATGTTGTCAATCATTATGCTCAGATGATTTTCATAGTTCGTTTTAATGAATTTTGAACAAGTATATAGCCATTATGGAAGTTTTCCTCGGCATTTATGTCAAAGTTAGTAATAATAGATTGAACAAATAATATTAATTCTATGAATAAATATTTGGAACTGGCGTTCTAACTAATCTGGCAAAAATACAGTGAAGGATTTAAAAAGTTAATTCAGTTAAAAAAATTAATAGAATCTGTTTTAAAAAACGATGGAAAATAAACATACAGAAATGGAAGTTGGGAAGAATTAATCAGAGTAAAACAAATAAACAAAAGAAAAAGAAAAATATAAGTTCATAATAAAAATTTCTAATCTACATTTAATGTAGAAATTTAATGTAAAATGGCGTCTTGGTTTGCCTTTCGCTTTTAAAAAAGTTTCTATTCCATTTATTTTTGAATTTTCATCTATTCATTGCTATTAAATGAATTAATATTGCTGTGAAGCGTCGTCTGCTAGTCTCGCTACTAAATATTATTTATATGTGTATTAATTGAGTGTGTATATCTGGAGGAAAATATATATAAATTGAATGTCGTACTGCATTTTGTCTGAGATAAATGCGAATTTGCCATTGGAACCAAACGGCATTTTCGGAGAGAAAATTGAACATTGTATTAAAAAAAAACATTTAAATGTATATTATGCATTATGCAGTAACTTTTACTAAACAGAGATTACATAATAAATATATTGTACATACATATACATACATATATATATATATATATATATATTTATTAAAAGACATTTTATTTATGTTTAACGTTGTTATTTTTTAAGATACAAGTTTTCAGTATTAAATAAATTTACCGGCCTGAATGTCCGGAAATTTTCATAGAAAATATTCAATTTTGGATTCGAACCTGCATCCTATACGGAACCGCCATATACGCCCTTGACCACTCGGCCATTGAACCTTATGGTAGACAAG
>CAHIKZ030004965.1:177500-205000 GCA_903632075.3 Acanthosepion pharaonis | reverse complement strand
TATATGGTTGTCAGCAAGAGGAACAGTACAATCAATATACGAGCTGTCTAAAGATGACTAAATTAAAGCAATTTTGTGGACCTCTCTTACGGGTTCTTGCTCCCGGGTCAATTTTATAAAGCAATGTCAATCGTCAACATCGGGCCTGTTCTTTCTCTTTGATAATGATTTTTTTTTCTCTATTTCGTATTTTATCACACAAACTAACAAAAGTGGTTTTGTGGATTTATTGCCATGCATGGTGTGAAATCTTTAAACATAATTTTGAGAGAAACGTAATCATCTAGAGTAGCGATTTACCCCGAGCGGGAACATTTGACAGGCAACATTCAGATGAATAAATAAATGAAAGAGTTTATAATAATTTTGGAATATAATATATTACCGTGGGCCGAAAATACATACCCATAAATGTCGTAGGGGTCACCACTTTTACTCTAAGATAATCTGAGGGAGCCCAACATTCTTTGGGCCGGTTTTCAATTCAGATATTCCTTCTCCTAGACAGCTTTCCACCCAAGGCTATAGAACCCAGTCTGCCCTTCTATTTTTCTCCAGCTGGAATATATATATATATATATATATATATATATATATATATATATATATATAACATTTGTGTATTTTGTTGTGTGTGTATTTGGAAAAAAAATCCCTCTTTTACATAATTTTTGTTGAAGATGGCTGACGTTTTACTGCGATTAAGCTTTCTCTTTAATTTTTTCTTGTGTCCAGGCAAGTTTTCTTTTGTGGACATAAATTGTAGAAAAACTGTCTCAAAGTTTTGCATATCCGAGCACTTTTATCTATTCTGCTAGCCATTATATGGCTTTATTTTTAACTGAATATTTTTTATGCGTGTCTAAAATTATGGGAACGTTGTGGCCGTGTTCATACTTAATGCTATTAATTAGAAAAGGGACCAGAGGAAATTTTTATAATTACTAAAATAAAATACTTGTACAGACAGAAAAATTAAATAAAATGCTTAATGGCAGTTCCTTGTCATCAGACGTTTTTTAATGAAACTTGTGCGATTCCAGCCCAAATACATACATCATATATATATATATATATATATATATATATATATATATATATATATATATATATATATATATATATATATATATATATTTATCGTCTAGAATAAAATATAAACATATCCCCTATATTTGCAATTTCTGTCTGAGGAAATTAATTTCTTTTCACTTTTTAATGAAGGATCTGGAACATGTTCTCATGGGATCATACATTCTTTGGTTGTTTGCGCATGCGTGTTTGTGTCTTTTTTTTTGTTATTTTTTTTTACTTTTAGCGTGACGCATTTTTCATGTTTCCATTTTGAGGCAAATATATGATCGCCATTCTTGATACACTTAAGTAGGTTAGCGTTAAAATTAATGGTTGCTGCACACGTAAAAATGAGAGAAAAACAAACGAGTAAATAGAATTAGATCTCTTGTATAAAAACGAAAAAATTGTGGAAAATATGTAAATAACTTTTACGTAATTTCATTTACGTAAATCTTATTTACATATTTTTCGTCTTTTGATTTCAATAAATATCAATTTCCCGCCTTTGAATTCGATAAATATCAAATAATTATCGATCCGTAAAGTATAAAGACATGATGAAAAGGAACACAGATTAAAACCGAATAACGAGGGCAAATGATAGCTTCCAAAAGCTCAAAGCGCGCCAAAATTGATAACAGTTGATGTAATTTCCGTAACGTTAATTTTAAATCAGGCAGTAAATTTACTTAGAATGGCCCGGAAGATAACATGTATAGGATATACAATGCTTGATTCAATATTCTTGATACCAGATAGAAAAAAAAAAACATAGAACCTCTTAATCCCTGTAGTAAAGGAAAGTCAGTAAATTTCTATTATCCGCAATAAACACAGAATATATGGTTGTCTGCAAAAGATGACGCTCAAGAAGGTAATAAAGATTTGGATTTGTCAACATCAAAAAGTACAGAAATTTAAATATGTAGGAAGTGTTGCTGGTACCAAAATCAGAACATGTATTTGAATAGCAAAATATTTATTCAAAACTCTGAACAAATTACCAAGGAACAATGAAAAGAGTTTTTTGTTTTTTTATGTAATACCAATTTTCTTGTACGACAGTGAATACTGGACAAAACTATTACATTTGAATATGAACCTGGGGGCAATAGAAATATGTTTTAAATGAAGAATTCTGACAGAGAGAGTAAGCAAAGAAGAAATCTTAAGGAAAATGGAAGCAAAAAGGTCACTCAGAATTCTTACAATCAGTAAATAATGGCTGGTATTTCTTGCTCTTATCATAAAGCAGTAGAACTCTGTGAATTTTACATTGGCAAAATATTACGAAGGGGAATGTGTTAGAGAAATGAGAAAACTTGGTGTCGTTTAATCTGCTATAATATATTTGATGTGAATTTACAATTGCTACAATGAAAGCTGAGTTTTCAAAAACTTTTTTAGAAATTATTATGCCTGCTTTGCAATACTGCTAAGTATATTATAATTATTTTTGTTCCTCCGTTATTAAGTTAATGAACACAGACGTTACAACTTGAAATAGACTGGTTTTCCCCTGCATACGTATTATTGATTTAGTAGCAGGAGACATTAAATTCGTAACATACTTTATACTCCCGATCAGTCTAACAATGGAGTAAGTTCATTAAGTTTCGATAACTCATGTTGACATCCAGTGGGGGACATTACTTATTTCATGCTCTGATAATGGAGCAGATAATGATAATCAGAATGATTTGATTAGACGAAAGACGGAAGAAAAGGCTATATCAGAGATTCTGTTTGATTTTAGGCTTTGGTTGGTTAATTTGTCTTACGGCACATCCCAATGTTATTCAATGCCGACAAGATTTTTTACGAGAGGTTCGTATGAATAGAATATACATTCTTTGTTAGAAATCAGTTTGCAGATTAGGTTTCATTGACGTAGTTCTGTAAAGAGAATTTTTGTCAGGAATCTGATGTGTTGTTTGCAATATTTTTTTTTATTTTTAAAAAAATGTGTACCTGCGTTCTCTTTCTAATATTTTTTCAAAAATGTATTGCTTGTATGTTTACTATAAATATTTATTTTAAAACTTTAATATTGTTTTGACTGTAGTTTTTGGGTTAAGTATTTTGCCAGAGGTGGAAACCTTGTGTCAGGGTGGATATGGGATTAAACAGCAATTAAGGTGTGACCCCACGCTCCTTAAAACTTCTCGTGCTTGCTGCCGGATGTAGTTGATCATCATACTCATGGCGGTGTTTCTTTTTAGTGAAAGAAAGTAAGGTATTGATTTGTGCATGTGTCCGCGTGTGTGTGCGGCTGTGTGTGTTTAGCTCTGATCAACATTTCGTTGGTTATTTAGACCAGAAACATAAACCGAACTATAAGAATATATATATATATATATATATATATATATATATATATATATATATATATATATATATACCTTGCGAGTGCACATTGTACTAATAATTTTTAGGAGATAATGATTTTTTCCAGATTAAAACTCCTACTATTTAACCCATAGATGAAAGGAGAGGAGATGGACTGGGATTCGAATTTGTCTCTCTGGGTTCCCATTTTAAGCTGCTATCCATTTCACCAATCGAGCACCAAAAGAAATAATGGTAAACGATAGAGATCTCATGCTATAAGCATCTCCTGAATTAGAAAAAAAACATACCAATGTTCAATCTTTTCATTCGCAGACTCTTAGTTATTTAAATAATGATCTACGTTCAAATCTATGAATGCTATTGCAATATTTTGTTAAAGTTGTTAAGCTCAAATATTTAACGAAGCAAAAAGGGTATACAGACATGTAATTTATAGTCGTAGAAGGTAGTGAAGGAAATCGAGAAGAAAGGGTTAAGCATCGGTTACAAGTAGAGAGGATGCATGGTTATCGGCAAAAGGAAAAACCCGACGACTAAAGTACAAATAGGAGATACCAAATAGAGATAAGGACAAAAATGTAATCAACTGCGAACTGACGTCGGAAAATGCCACAGTGAAATTCGAAGGCGTATTTTGATACAGAATAATGCCATCAAAAAACTAAGCAAACAATTAAGAAACAGGAAAATTTAGTTAGAAAAAAAGACAACTGAACTTTTATGTAGTATCAGTCCTCTTATATGGCAATGAATACTGCACAATCTCATCAGACATGGAGAAGAGATTAAAACAATATAAATGTTGTTCTATAGAAGGATGTTGAGCATGGAAGGGACGGAACATGTGAGCAACAATTGAGTTTTATTTGCAATGGTAACCAATATGACAAATACTAAACATCCGACAGAGACTGTTGAAAATACTAGTGCACGCACTATGGAAAGAGGGCTTAGAAAATCTGACACTTACCAGACATGTTCAAGCAAGAGGGACAGAAAAAAAAACAGCGCATAAACTACATAACGTACTTGCGCAAATGGATGGTAGAACACCGTTTAGGAGAGATTAGAAAAAGTCAAGATTCAATAACAGCTATAAATGATAGGAAATTGCGGATCGCCAACGTCCTGAAAGTACATAGAAATATAAGAACTCACAACGAGATTATACAGTCTTTAACATATGAATTAAAATTCCTCAGAAAATTAAAATGCTAAAAGATTGGTATCTCCACCGATATAACTATTAATATTACTGAATTGGAATATATAGCTTTATTGTCTTAGGCTTATCATGTTATCACATTAAAAGAAAAAAAAAACTCGGTGAAATTCCGTGTTATTTTATCAAGTAGTATGGGAGAAGTATTGACTCTGTTATGAAGTGAATAAACCGTGGCCATACAAGAAGTGAACATCCGCTGAAGGCGTACATGAATTTCATTGAAAGTAACCCCCATTTATCTACATATATACATGACATCCGCTGAAGGCGTACATGAATTTCATTGAAAGAAACCCCCATTTATCTAGATATATACATGACCAGCGAGAAACAGTGACTGTTGACAAGTAGACAAGCATCACGTTATAAAACCGCAGGAAAAAAAGGAGAGCTTAATTAAATTACTTTTTCCCCTACGTGTCTTCCAATTACCGGTAATGAAAAAACATCCATAATCTATCAACAGTTTAGCAAAACCTTTTAAAATCTTTCTATAGATTTAAAATACATTCCATATGTATAAACAATTAAGGAATTAAATTGACCCAGTTGTATAGAGAGTTTGCAAAAGCTTTCCCAAATGTAGAAATAGTTAGGAAAAAATTCTCACAGGTGTTAGAAAAAATATTTCCAAATATGTAAATATATACGTAAAACCTTCCCAAATCTAGCAACATTTAGGGAAAAAACTTCACAAATCTTGCATCAATTAGACAAAACCTTCTCAAATGTAACAACAATTTTCTAAAACCTTCTCAAATCTATCAACATTTAGAAAAAAAAAACCTTCAAGAATCTATCGACAATAAGATAAAACCTTCCCAAATATAGTAAACATTATCTAAAAATTTTTGAAATATATCAACATAAGGAAAAAACCTTCACGAATATATAGTCAAGTAGATAAAACATTCCTAAATGTAGCAACAGTTTTTTTTTTAAACCTTCTCAAATCTATCAACAGTTTGGACAAACTTTCCCTGTATGCGTTGCGGACACAGACTATGAGAATAGATAAAACATGAACTGCCCATCATTATCGCATATAAAGACTATTTGCTTTCATTTTCAAAAGCAATGGCTTCATTATTCCATATATTTTGTTCTATTCATACCATCTTTGACTTCCGTCGACCAAAAGGTCGCGCTATTCATTACACTCAACTTTCAAATTATCTCTATTTCCGTACTTTCACCCATTTATTTCTCGCAAATGAGATGTAATTTCGAATTCATACTTGATTTAATAGATGAGAAAGAATTGGAGAAAATTTGAAGTTGAATGTAATTGTGAGAAAGAAAATGTCGACTATTGAAGTTCCATTGATAGTATCACGCGTCACAGGAAATATTATACTAACATTGTTTTCAGTCTCTATCTCCGCTAATAGACAAAAAAAAAACACTTGGATTTTTTTCTCCTTATCCACCACTTAATTGACAGTAGATGAGTTTAAAATAATGTATGACTGTCAAATGTTTTGCAACCGTTCATTCATCTTTAAAATGAAACAGAATATTAAAAAAAATATTATTTTGTCTCGTTAACATTGTTAAGAAATCCTCGTCAAGTTGGAAGTAAAATCGAATGAATCCCACAATTACCAGATTTAATATTTCACAGTGTTTAATGGGAGGAATTCTCCCAAAAATGTTTAATATACGCTCGTAAAATTCGGTTAAACAAATCTTTATTTTAACAGATGAAAAAAAGATGATCGAAATTATTTATTAAGATTCGTTCTATATGCTTTTGTCATTTCAATAAAATAAATAATGTCGGTGCTGGATATGCTCAGTATTCGCTTCCAAAGCTTGATAGAGTTTTAAATCGTCTATACGGCCATTTGGGTGATTACTCATTTTTCAGTATAAAACCCCTTCCGATGAGCTACATTATTTAGTACCAAATGTTCTGAGATTCACAGCTAAGACCCCCTATAAGGCATACACATCTTTCCCTTAGTAGTCTGATAGTATAAATGAAATTACTGTGAAAATTCTTGTTCCTAAGTACTTTTTGTAACCGGATCCTGAGAGGATGCTCACCCAATGACTATATTCTTAACATCAGAATATCTAGAGTCAACCACTATCCTTCCTACTTATTCTCATAATGTGCATCACCTTATGTTCACAGAACAACCTTACTCAGTAACCCTCTACCTTGAGTGACTCTTTTTCCTTTTTATTGAGTGTAATCTATTAACCCAATCATCTTATGATTGGAGCTTATTCGATCTTGTTTATTTTTAAGTTGTTTTTATCTCAATCAACGACACTGGAAAATGGATTCAATAGGAATCTTTTCTTAATTTAATCAAATAAATCCCCGATCAATTAATGGCACATATCTGATTTCTTAATTATCGATATTGCATAAATTATGTGGTAGGGGAATATTAAGAGGATCAGGATTATAATATTACAGTGATTCCTGTGACAGTTTTCTTTTTATGACCTTGTAAAGCCCATCCATAGAGATACGGCAATCAATTCTTCAGCGTCCGCAAGATGAAAGTGAAATAGTTTTCTGGACATTACATATGATTAGGGTTCTAATTACTGAAAATCTGGTGAAAAGATAAACCGTTTTCTTTTCACTTTGCTTTAGATTTTGAAGATATTGTTTTTCGTGCATTCGTTTTTTATTTTAGCTCAACTCGTTAGTCTTCTTCGTTGATGACCTTCTGTTCTCATAATATCGAGGACTGTTATGTTGGTTGTCTTTGCTGTGTGGAAACAACTATAAGTTCAGTGAACGATGCTTGTTGCTTAATTAAAATATTTTTGCCAATTAATCACTACAGCCATAGGTAAATTATTGTGAGTAACGCGTTAGCTGATAAAATCAGAGTCATATGAATAAACACAACACCCCACGCTTCAATAATATCAATTAAATTGCAACGAACAAAGAAAAGGAGGAAGAAAATAATAACTTAAAAAGATATAATGTATTTTCATTAAATGAATAAGAGTTGCATTACGTTCATGATTTTTTTTATCATTTCCCCTCAAACTAGTCAATAAAGCCACTGCAACGAAAAGTTTTATTGAGTGTCAGAGAATTATAAAACATACTATTAAAGCGAGTGTGCAATAAAAGAACAAAACTTAAAAAGAGAGAACATAACGATTGATATTGCATTTAAATCTCTTACGATCACTGTATGACTGGGAAATAAGAAGCCGGAAGAGTATACCACAAGCGATAAATGCGACAGAAGTAAATATTAGCCTAAAACATACGTCTACATTTAGCCAATTTAAATGGATTCAATAGGAATCTTTTCTTAATTTAATCAAATAAAACCCCGATCAATTAATGGCACATATCTGATTTCTTAATTATCGATATTGCATAAATTATGTGGTAGGGAAATATTAAGAGGATCAGGATTATAATATTACAGTGATTCCTGTGACAGTTTTCTTTTTATGACCTTGTAAAGCCCATCCATAGAGATACGGCAATCAATTCTTCAGCGTCAGCAAGATGAAAGTGAAATAGTTTTAATGAAACTTTCCTGCCAATCTTGAACTGCGTTTAAATTCATAAAATCTATCTATCATAACATAGAATGCATCAGAACAATTACCGTGAATGCATTTATAGGAATGGCACAAGAAAACTACGTTACCGTTATGAGAAAAGGCCTGAAATCGAGATGCAAGGTCAAAACAAAATTGCAGATTCCTCTTTGGATTTTATCAAGCATTTCTAAATATATAGCATGAACGCCAGACCAGATGTGACAGCAATATCCAAAGCAATTACCAATGGTAGACTTATAAATATGTAAGAAGAATTGTATTGCAAGGCATAGTGAACTAATTTCTTTAGCTGCAGACTTACGAATTGAGTCAATATACGCTTTCAACTTCCTATCGAGTGAAAACGTTAAGCCGAGAATGCGCAATGCGTAACTCTCCTGGTGGTTAGCATCAGCCCTGCTGAATAAGTTAAAAGGTAAAGAGGATACTATCAGACGATTAAAAGAGTCGGAACTTTTGAGACTTTATTATTAAGAATCAACTCTTTGTCCCGTTTAACTACAGATTTTAGGTCTTTTTTTTTAGATCTTATTGAAACAACCAGAATTACTATTAATACAGGAATAAATAGTAGTGCCCTCAGCAACGAAACCGAGTTTAGAACTGATGATAACAGGAAGGTCATTTATGAAAATTAGAAACAACGTGGCTCCATAAAGTCTTGGGGATCACCTACATTTATGTAAAAAGATCGAAAAGACTAACCATTCAAGAGGACATTCGCGATTTCATAACAAAAAACTGAATCAGTCCAGAAATACAATAACCATTCAACATTTGAAGAAATCCCGGATGCCAAAACCTGTCATATTCTTAAGAGATATCCAAAGCTTGATCATTCTTATTTAAAGCTCGATAGACGCTTTCAATAATAATCATTAATAGACCTTAGTGTCGCGAAAGCAATATTGCCTCTCTGAATGTTTACACTGCGAGGTGAGGTGGTTAATTAATTAGGTCATCTAATAATTTGACAAAGGGAGATAGATTGCTAATAGGGCGATAGTTCAAAGGATCAGATGATTCGCTTCGGTTCTTAAACATTATAACTACAGAAGAAGAATTTTAACAAATAGCCAAGAAAGAAACGGCGATGCAATTATTTTTGGGTCTTGAGAAAATAGGACACAGTGCAAGAGAAGATGGGTACAACTGGCTGGAATCCGAAAGACTCTGTTACATCAGATTGAATCTGACCAAGTTCCACTGCGACTTTTACATTCACCCCCGTGATGCTTTACAAAATGACGCTGATCATTTGAGAGAATTGCATGGATATCATCAAGATCTTTATGATGATCCAGGATATAAATGATAGCATAAAACATGAACGACTTTATATGCATACCACTCGAGTGGAAAGTCTGGCAAAGATTTGGTTAGGTTTGTTTTGATTTATGGCATATCTTTCATTGTCTTTTGGACCCAGGTAGCGAGTTAATTATTCATCCATACCTGGGATCCGAACAGGTGCTACAAACACTGATCTACGTGGACTTGAGAACACCAGCAATTAAGAAGTCGTTCCAAGCTCCTCAAACCCTCCTGATCAGAGGTCGTGCCGTTGGACGTAGTTTATCGTCTTACCCAGAATCTGCTTATCATCATACCAGTGACGGCATTCCATTCTGTCCTGACAGTGAGCTATGGTGTTGTTTATATCATGGATATAACAATCGCCATAACGTGAGAGACGTATTTGGGAGAATAATTATTTATTTCTCTCGCTCTCGTTAATAGAGGAAATAATAGTGATATCCACTAATTGATACAGAGACTGAGCAATGGAATAATTGAAAGTACGAATACCGGCAAGATCAGAAACATTAGAATGCTTAAGCCACTTGACGTAATGAGAATAAAATCCCCAAACCCCAAAATATTCACTAATCGCTGTAAAGAAACAACCATTTCTATATTATCAGAAATTATATCTAATATATTACAGTCGTGGGAAGAAGGAATGCTATACAGTAAAAAGTGATAGCTGACAGAGTACAATAACGGAAGTCAAAAGCACATGAAAGAATCGTCTGAGAACATTCAGTACTAGCTGCTACTTCCATATTTGTCGAAACTATTCTGATAAGGATACGGCTAAAAGTACTAATACCATATATGTGTTTGCATATGTCTGCGTTCACCTTATAAAGAAATGAATGCATTCAGTCTTGTTTGTGAACACTTGATATGCAGAACTTACGATAAAATAGGCATATTGATATTGCATTGATTTTAATTGATATGTGAACATTAATGCAATGAATAAACATTTATAGTTGGCTGAAATACGATATTGTTTATGTAAATTGCTGACCGGTAAAACTGGGTAATAACCGATTGTCAGAATACAGTCATTAAAATAAACTAGAATTCATACATGGACCTGCCTATCTTCGGGGAAAATTGAATTAACTACACGAAAACAGAAAGTCGTGTAAGGAGTCATGTCTCTTCTAGCCGGTTTTATTCAACATTGTCAATGAGGAACTATACAAAGTAACAGGATGTATTATAGGTGGTCACAATCTTAACAATATAAGATAAAAAGATTACATTGATGACAGAGATGTGAAAAAAAAAAGCTGAACTTCTTAGACAAGGCATTAAATTTTAATGAGAAGAAAGGGTCGTCAATTTTAGCAAGATAGAATATATAGTAATCATCAACAACAAAAACCCAGAATGCGAGCTGCGAATACTGCTGAAAACCAAACAAGCACGGACGTTGATTTCTCGGTTAACTGCATAAAAGAGACGGTATAAAAAATAACATTTCAATCAGAAGGCGCATTGAATAATAAAATACGCCTGCCCAAATCTTAAAAAGTATTAGTAAACATGAACATTTCGTTAGAAACGAAGAGATTACATATGCTCAGTAATATCAAAGTCTCTTTATGCCCGTGAACCCTTTCTACACAGCTAAAGAGAAAACATGGCGGGCAGCGGGGCTCTAACAAGGATGTTGGGAACACCATTGACAGAACATGGAAGCAACGATAAAGCTTTACGGAAATGGAAACAAAACGTATAATTATACAGTTGTGAGACCGTAATATACCTACAACATGGACTCTTGCAGGACTATATAAAGTATGCGACATAACACTCTACAGAGAGTAGAAGAGGAGAAGAGAGTATTCTAATACCGTAGTATCAGCCGCGTATGACTACCAATATTGGACACTAGCACATAGTAAGCCCCACTTACACTTACACTATCTTTGTAACCTTTTTGTTTAATATATCTTTCTTACCTCTAATCCATGTTACGTGTTTTCCTTCCGTGGTCCCAACTTTGGGCCCACATCATATACAAAAGATCAGAAAGATATAGTGCACGTTTCAAGGATATATAAAGAGAAAAATAAGACATAGAAAATTAGATACTCACATGTCAAATACTCTTAAAAACACAGTATTTTAATGTTTTCTGAAAAGTAAATGAAGCACTTTCTAGAGAATTAATGGAGTTACTTTTTCATCTGCCAAATTTTTATGGCCGAACGAGTCAGTGTGCGTTTAGAACAACGTACAACATGGTAAAAACACGCCGTATATGATTTGTGCTTCTCCTTGCAAAAGGAGACGCAAAGGTTCGAATCCTGCCAAAGTTAAGATATTTTTTTAAGTTTTATCGGGTACGCGGGACGTTAGAGGATTTGTATACTGATTAAAATAAACAGGGCGTCTACTCAAATCAAAGTCTCTAACAAACATGATGTTTGAAGTAATCGATATATAGATGGTGTATCAAAAATATTATTAAAAATTGGAGCGGGTCCATCACAACAAAACAAGAACAAATTTCTTTTAAACATATCTCCGTAATTCCTTCGTTTGTGAGTTATTATGTTTAAAGGAAGTTTACGGGGCATGTCACTTTGTTGTCATGTAGACTACGTTACATTTGTCATTCGTGTACATGTGCGACTGGACTGTGTTCAGTGTTTAAAATCCGGAGTAGTGAGTTAACTGAAAATTGTTCCGTTTAAAAATATTTTTATCGTGAGCAGTCTGATATGATTTTCACATGCGGCTACATGAATGATAATGGACGCGAGGCTGCACGGCTGTATCACATTGCGTTTCTTGACCGAAGGTAGACTGTTTTAGTTCCACGTACCATGTGTAATGGATAACAGTTATCAGTTATCTCCTGTTAATTTCCCACTCAACGTTCTCCACTGCCTTAAAAGATTATTGAACGCACACACTTTGGGTCCTGTCACTGAATCTATCTAACACCTTTATCTACTCTGCCATGCATCCTTTCTTTGAAATTTTGGACTCATCTTTATTGCCATATTCACGACGGCACGGCTGTTGTATTCTCCTATCTTCTTCAAGACATATACTTTAGAATTTTGAAGCAAACCCTTTATTCAGCCCACAGGGTTAGATTGTTCTAATTCCAAGTGACATGTTTTTGGATATCTCAATTTCAGTTAGTATTGCATGTAGACACTCAATTCTTCAAGTTCTTGTTCCCTCTGTTGAGGCCTGGTATTGAACTCATAACTCCTCGGAACAAATCCCGTTTGGATAACTCAGTCAATGCTTTTATCGACTGGCGAACGATGGTAACTAAAGATAGCGCTTAGGAAATGAACAACACATATAAGATTCGCCAGCGGCGCGGAGAAAAGGTAAACAACTGCTAGATGTGAGTCAAATGAATCCTACAATGGATCTCCAACTGCCGACCAACATATATTATTTACTACTGTATTCATGTGAATGAGAACATACCCATTATCGTCCGTAGGCAGGCTGAAACAATATATATATATATGGGCGTGTTTGTGTGTGCGCGCATGTGTGTGCGGTTGTAAATTCTTTTCTGATATAGTGTATCTGCATTTAAGCGGAAAGCATTATTCTTAGTCATCAATGCTGACGGGGATTAGTAGTAATTTTTTTCAGGAAAGGTGATTGTCGGAAAAAAGTTATGAGATAGATGTACGTGCTTTTCCCCAATCTCAACATTGCTGAAAGGATTACTATTAAAAATACGAATAAATATTAGTGCCATCATTTCTGAAAGAATTAATCCTTTCCGAAGCCAAGATACATGACCACAAAAATTTTGTAAAATCAAAAGTAAATGGTTAAATCCATCACCTCATGTTTTGATGCAGCACATCCATCCATCTGATAGACTAACAATCTAATCACAATCTAAAAATGTACATTTATTTAATAAAACAAATCTTGAAAAATTACTTGCTTACATTACTTTTAATTATGACACTTTGTGGCCTCCATATGCTTTGGCTGACATTTCAATCACCTGGCGGACATCTGTGAAGGTTCCCAAATTTAAAAGCCACGATTAACCAATGACATCCTCGCATTTGTATATAAACACGTGCAACAAAAAATCACACATTGCTTTGATAATGTTCTCAAATGGAGAAATGCGTCGGTTAAGACTAGTTTTCCTCTTCTCTCTCTCTCTCTCTCTCTCTCTCTCTCTCTATATATATATATATATATATATATATATATATATATATATATATTCGAAATCTAAATTGAGTTTAAGACATGAAGAAAACCATCACAAAAATAACGATATAGAGTAAATAGCTTCTTCTAGAAGTTAGAATAGGACTACATATTTTAAATTTTCTGTTTCAGATTTGCACTTCGTCGTATAAGCGAACTCGGAGATATTTTAGTGAGAGACTGTGTTTAATCTTATTTCAGAGACGAAATAGGATAGGAACTGACGTTGAATAAGCTAAGTGGCTGTTAGTATTTTTCTATTTCATTGTTTGGTTCAGTACAGTAAGTACATATTTGGTTTCTCATTCATATTATTAAAAGCAAGATATATTAAAGCATATTGGCTTAGGAAAGAACATCTTCGAGAAGAGAGGGGAAAAGAAACGAAAGTCACGATTATATGGATACATCTGTAACAATTGCTAGACAAATTCAGGAAATATTGATTTTAAATATGTACGCTGTTGATGTTTTTGCTTTTTTAATTTTCATATATATTTTTCTCAGTCATAAAATTAATTAAATATACATGGACATATTCAATCTCTGCAATTTCCATTTTGTTTTTACAAAATTGTCATAGTGCGTCAATATTTTATTTCATTTTGAAAACATTGTCTCTTCCTTGTAAATTATCTACTTTAAAATGTCGGAATTCTACTATTTGTACTGTTTCAGATAGCAGATGATTAAGACGAGAAGATGATAATATTCCACCATATTTTGATTGTCATATCCATAAATCTTTCTCACAACTGACATTTTATAACACACACGCACACACACAAATACACACACACACATATATACATAATTTTGGCAAAAAAATAATGCGACTCTTACAATATTTTACCAATCTGGGCAGATTTTCTGTGGGATATTTTATAATAACTAAGGTAGAACGAAAAGAAAACAGAACAAATATATAAATGAATTTGGCTAGATTACGAAAAAAAAAACAAACTTCCTTCAATTTTTTTAAACGTTGATGCGCATATTTAGTTATATTGTATATGTTGTGAGCAAGTAAATGATTAAAGAAATGACAAAACGAATGTTACAGATATATTATATATTAAACAGTAAGTACAACAGAAAAGTATTACACGAGTAGTGCGTGTGTGTCGGTTGACCCTGCGTTCAATCTATTCGACTGTTCCCCCAAAGCCTTCTCTCCTACCCATCTTATAGTAGACGGAAGAGTCCAACATAGACACTATAGAGGGAGAGCACCAACACAGTATAGTTAGGACTTCATCGGACTGGGTTGTCCGATGAAGTTCTGATGGATGAAACCTGCCACATAAAATTTATTTCCAATTTGTCATTCATCTTTTCTTTCAAAACATATATATAAATGTATATATCGGTCTCCCATATATATATATATATATATATATATATATATATATATATATATATATATTATTATTATTATTATTTTTTTTAAGAATTTCACCCAAAACAAGACAGAAGTGCCACTAGTACGCAAGAAGTTACAGATAGTGAAAGTAAGAGAAAATACTAAAGTATAGCATGGAAAATGAAAGGATGAAATGAAAACCTGGAACCAAACCATCAGAAGATGACGATTGACATTACATTTAAATTTTTGAAGATTATAGATATCAGGGAATGAAGTAAGAGGAAGGATATTCCACTGTTGGGAAGTGCGAGAAAACATGTTTTTGGAAAAGAAGAGGCGGCTACATTTAACTGTTTTGGGAGAAAAAGGGTGGGAACAAGATGCCAAATTAATAGCACGTGTACATTTATGAAGTTGGAGCACCAGTGAAAATAGGTCGACAGAGAAGAAACAATGAAAATATTTATAGAAAAGACAATAGGAAACCGATTCACAGCTTTGGATTTTGTCGAGAACATCCAGATGAAAAGGTGGGTAACAAGACCATATATATCAAGATTATTTCATTAATGTCTAGATTTGTAGGTTGTGAATGATGGACTCAGACGAGAAAAAAACAACTGGCCCGACACAGAGAATCAAGTTTCCTTGCGGTAGATGCAGCTACGGATTCAATGTAGTTGTTCCACGTCAGTTCACTGGAAAAACGTGAGACCAATAATGCGCAGGTGCGTTCTCGTGAAGCGGGGTGACTGATTAAATACCTAGTGTGTCAATTGCACTCAAGTAGTTTGTAACAAGTTTATTAATCATCTCTCAGTTGCGATCCTCTCTCCGGGAAGTGTGCGCTCAGGAGCAATCCTTCAAAGGAAAGAGTTACAACTAAGGAAAATAATACTGTGAGGTGGAGAGCCCTGTGGAACAGCAGCCCGAGCCCGTGCTCTGTCATTGGACTAGAGAGTGGCATCGGTGCTCTCTCCGAAGGTCAGCGCAATCGACGGTTGTGTGGGCTCGGAATTTTTTTTCCTAGCCAGCATCTACGGTTCGGGCGCCCCACATTAAACCAACTTTTTGTCACCACCTGACTTTGTGGGGGGAGCAAATACAAATTACTCCCTGGAGTAGTTTATAACACGTTTATTCATCATATTTCTGTTGCCTCTCTGTCTTTGGGCAGAGTGAAATCCCGCATGGCTCCGTAGAAGACAGAGCCGCAACTGAGGAAAATTATACTTACAGGTGCCGACGCTAGGGAAGAGCTGCCCGAGTTGGTACTCTCTCATATCACCAAAAAGACGATTCAGTGCGCACACCGAAGCCTGCGCAAGTGATGGTTGCGTGGACTCGTGGAATTTTTTTCCTAGCCCGGGTGTACGCGCTCGGGGTCCTTACATTAAACTTACCTTGTGTCCCAACGCTACCTGCGTTGGGTTCCAGTAAATACCAAATTCCTATGAAGTAGGGGCTGGGGACTTACTCACAGAATTCGTGGGAGAATTGAGCTCAAATTTCACATTTATTCATATAGATTCAATAATATAGGGTTTTACTTAATTAGCTATTTCTCGAACACTTGAAATGTTGAATGTATAACTAATTCTAATTTTTATTTTCCCATCTTTAGACTATATTAATTTTATCCTATAATTGTCCACTATTCTCTCACATATAAAATAAAAAAAATATGTTTCTTCGGAAAATAAGGATCTATGTACATCGAATCGTTTTTAAATTAAGCGGCAACAGAAGAATTATCGTTGAACTTTTAAATGGTATGCTTAAACATTAATTCAATATTGAAATGAAGTGACTAATTTTGAGATCATCTGTAGTTTATTGATGCCTATCGCATTTCCTCTTCCCTAGCTATTGTGATGATGGCCAAACTAAGAACCTCCACAGGAACTAGCTTAAATGCCGACCGTTACCCAGGCTTTACAGTAGATAAGGAGGTCAATGGTTCATTGCCCTTCCTAGATATTCTTGTTCACAGAACTCCTTCCTCGTTTCTTACGTTTGTTTATAGGAAATCAACCTTTTCAGGTCTCTATACTCGATGGGACTCTTTTTTGTCTAAACAACAAAAGATCAGTTTGATTAGGACCTTGACCCATAGGGCGTTAATGATTTGTTCAAATAACATCTTCAAAGATGAAATCAGTTGTTTAACTGATATCTTTGTGAACAATGGTTATCCGTTGGACATTTTTCAATCGGTTATTCGGGACAAGACTGCCAGGTTCAATAAAATCAAACCTGCTTTAGTAGGTAAATGTCCGTTCTATCTTCGTTTACCGTGGTTGGGTAGGATTAGTGAATCCTTCGCAAAGCGTATTTCATGCAGTTCACGTGAGTGTTATTTTGCAGCGAACGTCCGTGTTGTCTTTCAAACTAAGTCCGTACATTCATGTATGTGTAATGATGTTCTAACCCCCACCATATTAATTCTGTTAGTTATCATTTCTAATGTAGTTGTGGATGCGACTACATTGGTAGAACGACACGGCGTTTTGACGTTAGAATTAAACAACACGTACCTGCAATGATACTGAATGAAAATTTACTTTGGGCGATATCATTCGTAACACGTATGGGTCTTCGATTGCGGATCACTTTATAAAGAATCCCACATGTGCGATGGATTTCAGCGTGAACTGGTTTTCCGTTTTGGCCAGAGCACAAAACAGATGTTGGAGACGCTGTACATCAGGTCCAGGCGACCTGCTCTTTGTCAACAAAGAGATTTTTTGCTTGGACTTGCTGTGCTGAGTTTCTAGCATCTTTGTTGGTATAATTTTTATAATTATATATTTCTTTCTCCCTGTCCATTCATTCTTGTGATCCATGACAGATTTTCTTTTTTTTCTCTTCATAATCTGTGTTCACCGTTAACAGTTCTGATGAGAGGGGACGAAAACGGTCGACTGGTGTGTGTTTTTGTTTTTATTTTAAATCTATCATGGCCTATCATATAAAATTTCTTGCTCACACACATACATACCCCCCCACACACATATATATATATATATATATATATATATATATATATATATATATATATATATGTTTCAGATAATAATTCATTGATTCTAGAAGAAGAATCCTCAGCAGATAGCACTAGGAGGCAGTTATGTCCTTTTTGGGACTCATCAGCAGTGAGCATCCCCTACTGAGAATCAAACCCGAATTACGGTGCAACACCAACGGGCCCCGGTGAAGAATAAGAAACTAAGTAGACTCAATATGGCGCAGCAACTCCACTGGGATCGGCACCAGAGCAACGTCTTCTCGCACTAAGCCGCTCCCTCCAGAGCATTAAATCTGGATCAAATATATATTATATACACAAAGATACCTAGTGGTATGACACTTGTGTTGTATCGCACCGGCCCGAGTTCGATTCTCGATAGCGGATGCGCACTGCTGATAAGTCCCAAAATGGACGAAACGGGAGCCGTCCAATTCTCTCTGTATTCTCTTGAGTATACGTATTCTCGACTCAATGAATGGTGTGGAATTAATTAAATCGCCAATCTCTCTCTCTCTCTCTCTCTCTCTATATATATATATATATATATATATATATATATATACTATGTGTATGTGCGTGTGCGTTTGTTTCGCACACGCGTGTTCTATATATATATATATATATATATATATATATATATATATAATAAATAATTGATTTGAAATGTTTTTTCGCTACACAGTTCCAACCATGTTTCAAAAATAGAAGCTAAAACCCCCAATTTAATTTTGCAATTAAATTAAAAGCATTAGTTCCATTTCATCTTCAAGCGAATTTTTTAAAAATGTGTGTTGAGGGGGTCTTCCCCTTTTTACACAAATGGACTCACCCAGCATATACATGTACTACTGCTACGTGAAGACATGGGAGAACAGACTGAAGAAGGAGAGTGAAAGGTTGAAGGTAACAGACAGACAGAACGAACGTAGCCAGCAAGAGTCACAGTGAGCGAGCACGTAGACACAGTAAGAAGTCATACAGCGATACTGCAATACCAAAGAGATATTTTGCTACTAACCCGTTTTCCTGGAACTACTAACCTGCACTACCAGTTTGTATTAAAACGTTAATTCATTATTTTTCCTATATTCATTCTTTGCTTTGTTATTTATTGGTAACGGATTTCATCCTGGAATCGACAACTATATGTATGCGCGTGTATATGTGTGTGTGTGTTTTTGTGTGCGTGTGTGTGTCTGTGTGTACGTGTGTGTGTCTGTGTTTGTGTGTACATACACACTCATTTATATGTTTCAGAATTACAGATTAGCAAATAGTTCTTGAAAAAAATGTTATATTAATTAATTAGTTACATTATCTCAGACTGAAATATGTAAATTAATTCTCTGGCATTAATCCTGTAGTCTCATGTTCTTTCGATCATCCCCGGTCATTTTCAAGTAAAGAAAGCAGAAAGTGTAAATCTAGCCACGATTGGGTTTGTATACTTTTAGATCAAGCGTTTGTATCTTCTTATTCGTAGAAAAGAATTTAGGATGACCTAAAAATCTTTACTGTTATTGCTGTAATATAGGATCTGGTCCTCCTCCTGTTGTAAGTCTGGAGATCCTCGACAAAATCCAGAGACAAATATGCAAGATGATAGGTCCTGATCTGGCATCTACTCGACTATCGCTATCCTACAGACGGACCGTGACCTCTCTCTGTCTCTTCTACAATTATTTTCACGGCAACTGTTCCGACGTACTACTTTTTCTGAATTTAAGCTAGCTACCAGGCAGGCATATCGGTGCAACCCTTTCACTGTCTAGACGGTTAAATGTAAGCGTCTTTTCAAATCAAAGATCTCTTTCTCTCGCACTTCATGTCTTTGGAGTTCCTTTCCCCTTACTCGCTTCTCCGATGGCTATAATCTTCAAATATTCAAGTGTAATGTCAAACTCTGAGCTTGTTCCCCGTCGTTCTTTGAATTCTTTTCTCAAACACGCTTCTCTACTGTTGTTTTAAATCCTCTGTAATCCCTTGTATGCTAGAGGCACTCCCGTCTGTCTTGGGCTGATTTGCCTTATATATATATATATATATATATATATATATATATATATATATATATATATATATATATATTTTTAACTTATGATCACATACGTTGAAACAAACATTATTTATAGTGGAGTATCCTTTTAATGTGAAGCTACTCCAAGATTTGTAATCATTTTTTGCATGTGGATTAGAAGAAAAATAGTTTAACGCTGAACAGTATCGGGCTGATATTAGCTACGGATATGTTTTGTATTTTAATTTATTTTGCTTTCCTGGGAGTGATAGAAAGAGCAAGCCAATCTTCTTCCATTAAATATTAGGGTATAACCAATAAATGTCTTCATTTTGGAGATGTTTTTTGTATTTTCTATTATCAACAGACAAACAGAAGTGTTATTGGAAACGATAAGAAATTTGGTCGTTTATTACTCTCTGTAGAATTTATATAAGCAGGAAGATATTTTTCATTGCTTTTTCATCGATTATGTAATTGGTGTGGATCCGGTTGCAGTAACGTAAGTTGGTAGATTTTGTGGCTTAAATCGGTGTTTTTTTTATGTATGTTATTGCATTTCTAAAAATAATCTTATTTGTTCATCATCGATTTAAGGAAGCCGTTATAACAGTGTTTCTTCTTAATATCGGATGATTTTTCATAGGAAATTGTTATAGCGTATGATATTATTTTAGCACATTTAATAGGATTTTTTTTATGTCTCCAATCTTCTATTAGTATCATTATTTCCTTTGATAGTTAAAGAAGCAATTTATTCTCGGAGATTTTTGTTTGCTGCTTAAGAATTTGATAATTGAAACCAATAATGCATAACTAAAAGTCATATGTTATTGACATTGAGTTCAAATTGAGAAATCCCTAAATTAATTTCAAATAGTAAATCGTATATTCTTCTGTTCCCAATCGTTTCCAGGAATTAATAGATAGTGTATCAGCCATATATAATGGATTTGCCTGATGAGAATCACTTTCAGAGCAGGTCGTATAATAATTTGGAAAAAAAAAACCTAGAAAGAAAATCAAATTACTAAATTGTCAGTTTATTTACATACATGTTTCCAGTACTTCCTGTATTGTGTAGAACATTTTACAGGCATTTACGTAGATTATCTTTGATTTTAAATTAAAAACATGAGAATCACGTCAATAGTAGCCGCCAGTATGTAAGTGAGTTACTGGGAGTGAAGGAAATAATTGTTACAATAAGAAAGAGACTTTAATGATGCGGAAGATGACGATTGACATTGAATTTATATATTTGAAGTTTGTGTTTCCCGGGAAAACATGAAGCCAGAAAAAAATGTTTAAGTTCTTAGACTCTGATAACAAATGGGTTAATTAATTCTTTCTCTCTCTACAAGGTCTGCAAAAAGAAGACATGGCTTCTTTGTACTTTACTAAGTACTTTACTCAAACAGGTTATGATCAATTGTTATTGTGTTACTATTGTTTTACCTTCATTGGCTTTCTTCAAATTTTGTTTTCTAAGACCACCTTAGATTCAATTGATTCCCAGCTAGGTTTATCAGGATTACATTGTGTATATTTTTTAGTTAATCTTTCTAAATTCCTTGGTTTTGTCCTTTATGATTCCCATATTAATAATTACTTACATAATTCCTTCCATCCTTTTTCCTATTTTATGAAAATAAACAAGCAATCAAAATACCATCTTGATCAGTTGAAGCCGGCTGTCTGGTTTTTAAAATACAAACTGTCAATACCACATTTCTAATGAATTACCATGGAGCCTCACTCTATTTTTGTTGTTGTTGCTGTTGTTGTTGTTGTTGTTGTTGTTGTTGTTGTTTTCATGTTCTGATCCTTCAGTTACTTCTCAACCCATCCAATAATCTTGTCGTTATATATTATAGTCAACCCAACATGAGAAGTCACTGTATTTTAGTGTTTCAGTAAAAACTGTATTTGCTAATCATAAATGTAAAACCTTACTACAATTCCGAAACTCCCAATATGTTAAAAATAATATTGAATTTTTTTTGTCTGTATACACGTACCGTACTCTGTAGAAACTGACGTCCATGCACTACATTATCAGGAAATAAAAACAACAACTATAGTAAATTTAAAGACACATTTGCTATAGTTCAATAAAATATTAAATTATCTAAAATAGATTTCTAAATTTGTATGATTATAGGGTAGTTAAAAATATATAATTATTAAAGGCGTTCCATTTCTCAAGTATGTAAAATCTTTTTCAAATCAGATTAAAGGTAAAATCAGCTAATATTCCTCAAATAATATTTCAGAAAAATATATTTCAATTTTGAAATATACTTTTTTTAACGAGAAATACGTTGAGCTGACAATTTTCTAAACACGGCTAGAAAAGTTATTTTTTCCGATTAAAAATCCTGATATATTTAAAATTGGTTTGAAATATAGAATCGTTTTTTTTTGTATTAGAAATATTAAATTTAATCAATTAGCTTGAAATTAAACTAAATTAAATCTTCAAGAAATATATTTCAATTTAATAAATTAATTTAAAAACTTCGGCATCGCTGTAATTTGGAAGTATCTAGATATAAATCCACTTGTGACAGTGATTCTTTCTCTTGAAAAATATGCTTAATATTTACGCTTTAGTATGGAAAACATAAGGAATTTGGTTTGTTTCAATTCATTTATTTACTTATAAAAATGAAAATAGATTTAAACCAAATTCGAATTTCAGTCGAAATTCAATCTTCAAAAAAGGAAAAAACTAATTACTTCAATTAGTTTATTTTTGGTCAGACATTATGACAATTACGGTTGATAAGACGATTTAGGATCAAATAATGGATATATTGCTGAGACTTACAGTACTTTTAGCCACCAAAGCAGCAAGAATTAAATCTAATACCCATGCCAGAACTAAATATTAACGTTAATCCTTGAAAAGCACGCTTTCCTTTGTTTGTAACGAAATCTTTCTATTTCTCAGCACCTTGCAATGTCTATTTTGCTAGTGTAATTTTGATATTGGTGCCTCATTTTACATCTGTCAAAATATTTTCCAAAAGCTTATTCTTCTGGAAACTTCTTGATCATGACATATCCAATTCCTAACTCGCATCTCAGCATCTTCTGCTAAGGACTATACTTTCTCTATTCTTGTAATTCTAAGTCTATTTTACTTTGCATTTTTGTAAGCTTCTGCTGAAGATACAGCAGTCTTTTTTTACGAGAGCTATCAATGCAGCATATCTCATATTGTAATTATTAACCTTGTCGTTAATAAATCCTGATAAAGTCTCGACTTAATTTAAGTTCGCTCTGCTGTAGAAAAGACATAATTGTCTCACACCCCTTTCCAGTTTTGTGTAGCTACTTAATAAATTTTTTATCATTAGGCAATAATTTTCGCCAATTCCTACATCATTTCTACAAATTGATCTAGTTTTCCTAGCAATTTAAATATATCTTTGTGACGTACCTTGTCAAATGATTTGCGTAATCTATAAAATATAATTTCGTTTCCTTCTGTAAGTGTATAGATCTCTCCGATATCATTTTAATCATAAATGTCGTATCTCTTTTTCCAGCAGTGTCCATGTCCGATTTCAGGTTTAAATCTACTTTGCACATTATTCATCAGCATTTGCATCATTAGTTTATTTATGTGTTTCATGAAATTGTACGAATGTGGTCAAATTGATTTGCACCGGATCTCTTAATAAATGTTATGATGATGTATTTTTGACGTCCTTCACTGTATGGCAACTGTTGTGTATTTTACTTTTTACATCGATGATCTTGTCGACTTTCCATCGCTGCGAGCATTTCTGTTACGATCCAAACGGATCCCGCTGTTTTGTTCCTGTTAATCTTCACCAGTGCTTATCTTCATTTTTTTTTTTACTTTTTCTGGTCCTTCTGTGTTTTCAACGATGGGTTTCTATTTTGCATCATAAATATTCGCGCCACCATTATTTTCTCTAACCATTTATCTTTTCTTTGATTTTATAAAGCGTGTTGACACCTTTCCTCCTGTCAGTTGTCTTATCTTTTATATAGTTTCTGTGTTGTTGTTTAATTTTGCGCATTTTTTTTTATTGATTTATTCCTCTTTAGCCTGCCTAAATTTTTTTTTAATTCCGTGTTTAGTGTTCGGTACTTAGTTTTTATTCCTTGCCACTGTTTCTTCCTTTTCCCTGATCTTAAATGTTTCCTCTCTCAGTCATTCGTTCCTTCCTTGTCGCATTTTTTTTTAAGATGATCTCGTTCGCCGACATAACTAATGTTTCTCTCAGAATGCTCAACTTGTATTTTTTAATCACGTTTAGCCTATATTAGCTTATAACTATGTTTATGTATAACTTCTTGCAATTCAGGTCCTTCAGGAGCATGTCGTATTGCAGTTATGGCGTTTTTCGCCATCATAAGTTTCAACATATATACTCATATAGTACACGACAGTAATTCAGTCGTTACTTGATTATGGTTCCCACCGTATTTTAACGCCTCCAAAATAAAACGGCTTTCATTTTACAACCCCAGAGAAACTTTTCTACATGAAACTAGACTCCATGAAAGCAATATACTGCGCCTCTTGCTCTCACGTTTTCCACTGACCTGAAATAGCGGGATTATATCGAATCAATAGCTAATTCTACTGCAAGAAAAACTGTATCAAATTCTCGTGTCAGACATTTATACCGTCTGAAAACCTTTTCTACATTTATAGATGTACAATTCGTCATTTGCATTGAAGACTGTTGCTATATCAGGTATAGTGTTCATGTTGTACATCGTGAGATTCTTGACAAAATCAATTGAAATGTCTGTAATCTAATCGATGCTGACCAAGCATCTTGACTCCAGGCACTTTCTCACCGATGTAACGTGTTTTCTTTTGTCTTTTCTTCAAATATTTTCTCGGTAACTTCTCTGACGAGATTTTATTTTACTACCTCTGGGGTTCCGACTACAAGAATTTAAGCGTGCTTCTAGATTGGCATCTAGGACCCACCCGTTTAATGTTGAAACAGCAAAATTAAACCGACATATCTACTCGAACACTTTCTTTACTCGAACTTATCACTTGTGGAAATTCCGTTTACTTGCTTCCCAGAATCAGTAAAACTTTAAATGCAAAATCAACTGAAATTTTCGGCATTCTTTAATCGGCTTCATCTTTGTTCTTTCCTCAATCGTCTCTCTTCTCAGTTATCTCTTTCACTTTAATTTTCACATTCACTCCCTCCTAGGGATGATATAATTAAAAAAAAGAACTGTGTTTAACAAAATTGTTTGATAGTTACTAAATCAATCTTATATTTGGTTGTCTCTTTTCGGGTTACTCTATGTTAACACGTGTTTGGGTGAGCTTGGAATCAAGTGTTGTTGATTATTTGATTGTTTGCTGTGCACTAAGGGACCCATCATTTGTTATTCTAAGAATCGTAGTCCGAAGATGCCGACTGTTTCCAATTCTTGTTCTTGGCATGCAGGTTTTCTATGATGATAATAATTTGTTATTATTTGCATAGTACATTGAATTTATCAAGTGGGTCTTAAAAGTTAACGATTTCCTCCACCGTTTATTTTGCTGTCGGTGAGTATACCACGATAATTGCTATGATAAAGGTTTCTATTTTAGTTTAAAGTAAAGGGATTGAATTATAGATCTAGTCTTCTAAAGTACTCATCTAAGAATAAATCAACAACAAATTAAGTGTGATTGGCGTTTATATAAATGACACAGCGCTAGTTGTATGATGTGCATACAATCTATGTTCTGCTGGTTTATATTCCCGTGTTTTAAGCCATCTTCGTGGTACCTAGACCTTTTCATGAATTTAGATGACACCGGGTACAAATATGATATTGTTTTTTTTTTTAGGTAGAGCCTAATACATACAGATATCGTCACAGATATAAAAATATAATAAAATACTTGCTTGTTATGATTTATAACTCACCGATTTGGTATTTAAAGTATTATATACAATCTAAGAATATATATACGTAAGAAGCATATGGTCCCGTTTTCTAACAACAACGCAATCGTACCTACAATATTGTGAGCAGCAGCTGTGACATTCGGATAAAGTGTATAGTATTGATATACGCTATTTCTTAAACTTTTTATAATCGACCTTACATTCCGATTCCCCTTAGCTTTCGATAGTATGCACGTTTACAGCCACACGAACATGCACACAGAGACTCAGACAAAATGCATAGTTACATACTTGATTAATTCCGATAAATTTCATAGGCATGTTTTCATAACGAGAGATGGTCAAAAGATTTTCAACTAACAACATATATATATATATATATATATATATATATATATATATATATATAAAGAACAGTAAGATATATAATCCGGTGTTCTTATAGATATTTTTCTTTTACAAAATGTTAAGAGTTGACTTATTGTTTTTTTTTTTTATTATTAAAGCTTCCATTACTTTTAATCATTTTTACAAGTGGATGAAGTTATTTTATTTGTTTTTTTTTTCTAACTACGAACAAGGTCACAATATGCTAACCGTATTCGGAAATTAAAAAGATCCCTACAGCACATTAAAATTTACACTTAATGCACACATTCAATTAAGATGAAAAACTGAATCATCCTTGATAATGTCTAAAGGTATAGACGAAAGCACTCGGAACTATAAAAAAAATTGAACACGTTTTCGACACTCTTTGTCCAGAAAAGATTCTTTTTCGAGCACAAGTAAAATTAAACCGTATTATATTGTCTGTCGTTTTTAATGAGACATGCATAAACGAAGGTTTGCTGCCTAAATATGAAACTCTGTCTCTCTCTCTCTCTCTATATATATATATATTAAGATGTATACGTATTATCTTACATTAATTGCACAAATCTGAGTCTCATGCCGAAGCAATTTTCAAGTGATGGAATTATATATATATATATATATATATATATATATATATATATATATATATATATATATATATATATTGAAATTTGAAATGACAAATATCATTATGAAAAATGCTCTAATAGCAGTATTACTCGCTGTACAAATATAATATAAATGTTTACACAGGAGATTTTAATTATTGCTTATCCAATAATAAAAATATTAGCCATTGCTTATTTCTTGATACATGCTAATTCGTTTCTTTATTTTTTCATCGACAGTGTATAAATTTCCAGTTCTTAAAAAAGAAAGGAGCTCACGTGTGTTTGCCTAGAAATATGAAATAAGTGCATTTATAAAATAGCACATTTTTATTCATATATCATTTCTTAGTTTCCCTTCTTTAATAAGCTCGTCAGCAATTGAAACTTTAATTTCAAATATATCAGAAAAGTAGGGGAAATATTTAAATAGGAAATAAGAAAACTGATATGAAT
>CAHIKZ030004965.1:115000-172500 GCA_903632075.3 Acanthosepion pharaonis | reverse complement strand
TGCCGTTATTACGTTTAAAAATTACCTAGAACCACTGATGGAGCGCCGCAGTATACCCGCTTTTTTACGAAACTATGTAGATGAGTGGCCGTTCAGGCAAAATTCATAACACGATTTGATAGGACCGACTGTGCCATCTCAAGAACGTGTCCTGAGATACCCTTGTTTTTTTTTTTAGCTTGTGGAGAAGACCTGAATGCCACACCCTGTCACACGCATTTGAGATGTCCACTGTTTTTATCTAAAGCACGATAGATTCTTTCCGGAATTATCATTAGTACATGAGCAGTTGGTCTAGAGATACGAAAGCCGTATTGCATGTATGTGAAAAGGGTCCGTTATGAGAGGTAACGAACCAATTCATCATTGATTCGAGTCTCTAGTTTTCGAAATGGAAGCATAATTGTCATAGACCGACAGGTGGATGGGTCAGACGTTTCACCAAAGGCCTTACAAACTGGAACAACAGACGTTGGATTAGCGCAATCTGGAAAGCAGGAGTCACCGAGGTAATTATTCTACAATTTAGAAAGGAGAGGAGTTAATTCTGGAGCACACTTCTTAATAATTGTTAAACAAAGTCATCACGTCCACATGTTTTGTCGGGGTCAAGAAACCATGGAAGTTTTTTCTAGGTATATAACTCAACCTAGAATCAATTATATGTGCGAAGTTAGACAGATATACTCCAGATGTGTCAAAATTAGAGTGAGGAGAATTTACGGGCAAAGGGTTCTGCTTTATCAGCAGAGGATCATAGCACTTCAAATCGATTGAAGAGTGAGGAATAGTAATCTTGCACTTATTCAGTACCGTATTACTTTAGTCAAAGTAGTCAATATTTTAAAGCTATACAGAGCCTCGGTCTCTCAGCAAACAGGGTTTTAACTTCTTTGATTCGCTTACATTTGTTCCGAGCAGTAGTAAATAGGTACCTGCTATGGCGAGAGCTCTCGCGATGGCATAGCTGGAAATATTTTGTTTCCTTTATACTATGGCAACCAAGCACGTTAGTTTGAACTATGGAGGGGGTTGAGATTTCAGCTGATATTTCCTAGAATGAATGAGAGCATCCATGCCAGCTTTGAACCAAGAAGAAGCATCAGTGGCGCATTTTTCAGATGGGTGGTTGAAGATATCATTCATGGGGTGGCATGAAGAAAATTCAGGAATGAGTCCCAGAGATGGTGGAACCGGAAAAACGTCTTATGTATAGGGGGTTCCTGTTTCATTGATGCTTGAAGGAGATAACAATAGTCACCACAGATTCGACCGAGTTAACAAGAATATTGTGAAGCTTAGAAAGAGGGGGGAGAGGAAGTAAGACATAGATACAACAGATAAGCCTGCTGCTCGGTTTGGCTAGGGAAAGAAAAGAGTAAGGCCACGATTTTGGTGAAAGATTAGTGAATGGAAAAAATAATGTATGCATACAGGCAGCATCAAAACCTTTAGAATGTTTCAGTCACGTGTCGTGGTTTGCGTTAAATTCATCAAAGACAAATATGTTCCCAGAGAGAAAGTGCCTTTTCTATACTGTCAGATAGTATGTCGAATATACTCCTGTCTTGGGAAGAGGCGGAGAAATAAATGAAAAAGATCTGACAGAGTTCAGTAACCAATGACGGAAGCACGTGAAAACGTAGTCAGCCACCTCGAGAGAGAATTCACTGGTCATCGGCAGATTATCCCGGATGTTAGCACCAACGCCTTACACGTGAATGCTGGATTCTTTTCGGCAAAGGGGTAGATATCCAAGTTGGTTTCACAAATTACAAAGATATTTGGCGACTGTTCCAGGAGGTAGTAGTTAATGCTGCAGAAATTGTAGAGGATACCGCGAATATTGGAGAAAGAGATATTATGTAGGAATGTGGCTTTTTGTTTGCTGTTTTAGTTTTATTTCTTTTTGATGTAATTTCCATGAGATATATATTTTAGGAGAGAGAAAAAAAAAAGACTAAGATAATTGTCACTATCTGTCGTCAGCGTCTATGCAAATTATCCAGCGTGTATAGGAGTGCTGCATATAATGTGGCCACAGGGTTTCCCACCGGAAATACATTCAGGTACACCTATCCATGCGCAACATGGCACTACAGTTACCCCGATATTATGCGACTGTTGATCAGAGCAGCCAGTCTAAGATCGGCCTCTTAACCAGATATAGCAGCAACAAACTGCCAACCAGGTACTCTCCTAATGGAATGTCACAGACACTGTTAGTTTGATCATTAACAAGTTAAAACAGTTAAATATGTGAGGTTTAAGTAAGAGAAAGAAAGAGAAATAGAGAACAGATAAAGCATACCTTGAACGTAGAAGAATAATGTACAACTACTCTTGTTCAAGAGATCTGGAATAGTGCCGACTCGACAATATCTACACCTATCTACACCTATTAATCTGTAAAAGAAAATGGGAAACAATTAATATTAAATCATGTTTTGTATAAGTTCCAGCCCAAAAGTCAGGGTACTAACAGTTAATTTTTCAGCATTGATATATAACAGTGTAAAGCATATTGTAAATTAAACATATGGGGGAGGGCTGAATTAATAAGTCATGTAAGCAAATACTCAACACACACACACGTGCACACACACACACACGCACACACACACACACACACACACACACACACACATATATATATATATATATATATATATATATATATATATATATATATATATATATATATATATATATATATATATATATATATATATATATATATAAAATATTCACACAAAACTAATGCAAAGGTTAATGATTTAAATGGCAGAGACATCCATCATCGCAAACAATTCAAATAGTACACAAAAACCTCCAGATCCGTTATGAATGAATTGATCCTTGTTTATATAAATTTCTGCCGTATTAGTTGTTATTTTTACTACAAGCTTTCGTCTGTTCCAACAGACATCTTCAGAATATATAATAGATGTTGTTCTTGTTTTTTCTCTTAGTAATAAGAGGGACATCAAAATATATGTGTTATTGTATCCGAAATGCTATTGAAAATGAGTTATTGATTTTTGAACGCTGAGTTTGATTTTAAATTTTTTAACAGGAACAGACGAAAGCTTGTAGTAAACATAACAACTAATACGGCAGAAATTTATATAAACAAGGAAAAATTCATTCATAACGGATCTGGAGGTTTTTGTGTACTATTTGAATTGTTTGCGATGATGGATGTCTCGCCATTTAAATCATTAACCTTTGCATTAGTTTTGTGTGAATAATTCATGTATTTGTAAATTGATTGCACGTTTATTGTAATTTAAATAACTGATCCATGTGCGACTTTTAGATAATAAGTGCGACATTACTGTAATTATTGAACAATATAGTTCATGCCACTTTGACAGTAAAATTTACCAGTAAAAAATTTGTTCATCACCATATTTGGTATAAACGCAAACACTTTAAAAAATTTAAAATCAAACTCAGCGTTGCTTTGGCGCGTTCAAAAATCAATAACTCATTTTCAATAGCATTTCGGATACAATAACACATATATGTTCGATGACCTCTTATTACTAAGAGAAAAAAAACAAGAACAACATCTATTATATACCTGAAGATGTCTGTAGGAACAGACGAAAGCTTGTAGTAAAAATAACAACTAATACGACAGAAATTTATATAAACAAGGATCAATTCATTCATAACGGATCTGGAGGTTTTTGTGTACTATTTGAATTGTTTGCGATGATGGATGTCTCGCCATTTAAATCATTAACCTTTGCATTAGTTTTGTGTGAATAATTCATGTATTTGTAAATTGATTGCACGTTTATTGTAATATATATATATATATATATATATATATATATATATATATATATATATATATATATATATGTGTGTGTGTGTGTGTGTGAAGAAATATAGTTTATGGTATATTTATGGTATAATGTGCTCAATATCAGAGACAGAGCGTATGTAAATATAACAGTGAATATTCTAATCAACACTCAGAGGCGACAGACTGTTTCATGCTAAGCGCAATGGTGGTGCGGTCTGAAGATTGCGTTTAGCATGAAACAGTCTGTCGCCTCTGAGTGTTGACTTCAATCTTCACTGTTATATGTACATACGCTCTATCTCTGATACCATATATAATTATTTATGTATACCATATAAAATTATATATATATATATATTTATATACGTTTCATTAAATAATATAGACAAGTGTTGTCTATTTATTTTATTTAAAATTTGTTCGTAACATCTGATAAGTTTGATAACATTATCATTAAACGAAGAAAGAAATTCACAATATTGATCCATATTTTTTTAATATAATCTAAGCTTTGGGCTTACTTAAGCCATTATCAAAGATGTAAATCACAAACATATTAAACAGTATACGGACACGACAGTGATGATAGTCTGTCAATGTTTACATAGTTGATCACTAAGCAGCGATAAACACGCGCATATAAGACGCTAAAAGCGAAAATCGCACCGCATGTCATGACGTGACACATGACCACACGAGAGTGAATTGGAGAAGTATGAAATATGGAAAGCCGTTGGTATAAACCAAGAGCTTCTTTTAGCAATTATAGACATTTAAGAATATTTGTAGAGATGCCATAATTGATTTTGTTTAGGTTGGGTTTCAACTGTTTGATGTATAATGCTTCAAGGATTTTTAGTTTTTGTCTATTGTTTTCATGTTGAAGTATAATTGTGTTTTCGACAAGTATTTTACGGAATTGTGTATGCGAGCAGGCATGTTGTTTTAAATGCCTAAAAATGTTAGAGTTTTCATTAAAATGTAGTGTCAAGCGTCGTGAAAGCGAGTTTGTGGTGTGAACAACATAAATATTATTTAATTCGTTGGAGATACACTCTCCCAAAGTGCACTTGAATTTATAAACTATGTTGTTTTTTTGCAAATCGCTAACCGGGGGAGTAGAATCATTGCGAAGTATTAAGTTGGATATACTAGATTTAGTGTAGTATATGATTAATTTAATTTTTTTGCTAGGATCTGTAGTTGATATATTAGAATTTACTAAATTTTTTAGTATGTGTGTGTGTGTGTGTGTGTGTGTGTGTGTGTGTGTGTGTGTGTGTGTGTGTGTGTTGGATCTCACGATGTTCGATTTCTCAGGAATAGAGGTCATCAGGCTATTAGTTGGCGGAGGCGATCACAGCCTGCGGCACGTTTGAAACATTCCAAAAATCGATATAACAGACGGACGCGAGAGTTGTTATTGTAATTTCGTAGAAGAAACTATTCAGTGCCTGCGCTAGCACGAAGACACAAGGAATCGTGTCCTTGTTAAAAAAGAAAAAGAAAACTTTGATCCCGTCATAATATGTGCATTCTCGCAGATATTGTAACGAAGGTCCCCTACTTGCAGTAGAAGTTAATTCTTTCTGATTTATTGTTTATTGTTCTCTTTCTTAACAGTATTCTTGTTTTTTCTCATATCTGTTATTATATATATATATATATATATATATATATATATATATATATATATATAAAATAATATTAGTGGTCTACATATTTACAACAAGATATGATCCATGTAGACCTCAATATCCAGGACAGAGCAAGAATATGATATAAAAGGCTGAAACACCAATATTCCATGGTTATAATTTATTACATTGGAAATCGTAGTCACGATCCATATCATCAGACAAAAACAAAAAAAATGTCTAATGAATTGTATCGTGATTACGATTCGAATGTAATAAATTTTAACAAAGGAATATTAGTGTGGCACCTTGCATTATTAGAAATATTCATAGAAATATGATTTAATTTTTTCTTATTCGGTTTACTAAACAGGTTGTTGATTTTTTTTAAAACGGAAAATAATTGAGTTGAAAATAATTCACTAAGATTGTACTTGGACGATCCTAAGGGAAGAAGAAGGAAGGGGAAAGAGAGGTCGAGAAATACAAAAAAAAAAAAAAAACGGTCATTAACAAAAACACGAGTCAGAAAGATATCTTAGCTAGCATGTTGACCGAATTTTTTTAAAGACAATTGGAAGAATAGAATTAGAAATAATAAGAATAAAGAAAGGGAAAAAAAGACATGATATCAAAACGGGCCGCTTGATGGAAGCCAGATATCGGTCAAAGCACCTAGCCTACTTTTGCATGGAAAGACACCTTATCAATTTGGATAAAGAGAAATTTTGGGAACAATGAAACAATCTTAATCAGAGAAAAAGTGTCTTTTGGGTTGAGGGGAGTGACCGGTGGAACGGTATACAGGCTCTGACCTGTTAAAAATTAGAACCCCCACAATAATAAAGTGGAGACATTTTCAATGTAGATAATTAAGATTTTTGACTATCAGGAAAAACAAAGAGGTAAAAAGAGGGACAATTGCTTTTGGCTCACAGAGGGCGCCAAGAAGGCGGAAAAGATCCTTTCTGAAGTCAAGTCTAATTAGCGGCGGGCTGTTTGACAAAGTCCAGGTGAGAGAAGGCCAAGATGGTCATTTTTCGTACGTGCGAAAAAAAAGGAAAAATTAGATTTTGTTTTTTTAGAACAAGAACGATATAAGCCCGCCCCGATTGATTGCAGGAAACGCCCAATCAGGATCTCATTAGCCGAAAACGGTCACGTGGCTGCGGAAAAGAAAAGAAAGAAATGCTCGATCAGAATCTCATTAGTCGAAAGCGGTCACCTGACATACGAGAGACCGAGAGAGATGGATATGCGCCTCCCCACCAAAAGCACTATGAGGAAGTAGGGGTGAAAACAATAGCGATAATGGGGAAATCAAAAATAATGCGACTTTTGGAGTTATCGAGAAAAACCCTGACGCCGACAGACC
Organism: Acanthosepion pharaonis; assembly: GCA_903632075.3. NCBI lineage: Eukaryota > Metazoa > Mollusca > Cephalopoda > Sepiida > Sepiidae > Acanthosepion > Acanthosepion pharaonis. The sequence goes on along the minus strand of CAHIKZ030004965.1, from coordinate 165,671 downwards.
CACCCCCAGTTTGTTGCGGCGTCAATAAAAGCAGGACCCCAGTCGACAGAAATCAGTTGAGTTGGAGTGGAGTTGCAGCTGGACCGCGGGCAGGGAAAGAGCCTGAACGCGGGCATCGGGCCCGATTCACTCGCCCCTTTGCGGGCAAAAGAATCCTCAGACAAGAAATCCTCCCAGCCCAAGTCACAGAAGAGTTCAGCCCCGGACGGCAGCGAGAAGAGATCACCTCGGACGACAGAGAGTTGCGGCTGAGTTGCGGCAAGAGATCCTTCCAGCCCAAGTCGAAGACAAGAGAACTTCCAGCCTAAGTCGACGAAGAAGAAGAAATACAACTCAAGTCGAAGAGAAGAATCAACTGCGAATGATCGATAGAAATTAGCCCCAGTGTCGAACCAAACCACACTCCGACATACACAATTCTAAAGAGTAGGCAATTCGAAATCTTTAGGTTGTGTGATAGAAGCTTAGTGCCATAGTCCACAGAGCGGGTTGGGGAAATGAGAACAATTTTGTTTTTATGTAACGGACATTAAGATATAAAAGGTTGTTACCCATTTTTTCATCAGCAATCTTTTGTCTCGTGAGTTTATTTTCTTTTTATTTGTGTTTTGCCACCCCCGTCGGACTCAATCTTGTATCGGCCCCAATCCCTGCTGGTCCCGTCTGTCTAAGATCTAAACACAGCGTGGGTAGACAGACCGGAGATCGGTACAGTTGCTTTAGTGACCAGGTATTGGAAGCGAGTCGGGAAAGGCGAGGCTGGTGATCATCTGACCAAGGGGTTGGGCGGCACGCTTGGACCCAGGAGGAGCGACGTCACCGTTGGCGCCGTAACCAAAGGATCCGACCCTGGGCCAGGTGTGTAACCGTCACAGGTGGTGCCGTGACCAGGATCAACCCTGAGACAGCCACGTCACATATGGTGCCGTGGTGACCGAGGATTTCAACCCTGAGAAGACCACGATCGACCGCCGTTGCTGAAAATTCAGACAGAACTCAGAACGACCCGGGACCAAAGGAAAAGAAAGAACAGAATCATCTGTAAGGTAGGACACCTTGTTTTGTTTCCCAACCTCGATTGTTGCTGTATAGACTGTCTTTCTCTGTAGACATGTCAGATTATGATTCGGATAGAGCAGTGGGGGGTGAAGAAGAAGTAGGGCGAGGGTTGTCAGTGGATCTAAGGAAGCTGTTGGGTGGACCGAGGGTCCCAGTAATTGATGGCAGCGGGAAGGAGTTTAAAACTGGCTGGCAATCCTCGAGAAGAGCCGAACCATCTACGAGCTCTCGGACCAAGAAACCCTGTATTTGGCATACGATGCCACAAAGGGAAAAGCGTCTGAGTTCGTGAGGGGGCTCTTGGAGAACCAACCCCTTGGCTTGGGAAGAAATAAAAAACTGCTGACCAAAGAATTCGCCGACGAAGGTACGGGCCATAGAGGCCATGAGGGCCCTTTTAAAACTGACACAGCTACGGGATGAAACCCCGGGAGAATTAGGGGCCCGAGCAGGGAAGCTATCGTCATTGGCATTCCCCGAAGTGGTCAGGGATAATGCGGTTATGCAGGCCCAACTGGCGGACCTGTATGTAGAGGCGCTGAGCGACGAGATTGTTCGTCACGACGTATTGAAAGAAGGACCGCTCAGACTGTCGGCAGCGATAGAGCTGGCCAGGGAGAGCCAGGGGTGTGGGATAAAGTGAAGAGGTGTGGGAAGAAGCAGATACCAAGTCAGGAGGCTGGAAGAAGGGGGTAGGCGGAAGAACCCCGTGTGGAATCAGAGGTTAAGGAAGAGGTGGATCGGGCAGAATTATGGGAGGAGGACCCCAATACAAGGGCATGGTCGACCAGGCATGGCTTTTATAAGCCCACGCCGGGTCGATACGGGCTGGTCTGCTGGACCTGTGGGTACGAGGACCACAGGGCGGCGGAATGTCCGACGAAGTGGGAGTTGCCCCCAGACTTCGATCGTGACAGGTGCACCAGGTGTGGTAAGAAAGGACACCTGGCTAAGTGGTGCGGGCTGAGGAAGGGTGCCCCACCAATATTAACAAAGAAGGCCGAGCCCAAGAAAAGCCAGCGGGCCACCCCAGAATTAAGAGGGAGGGTGGCCCAGTTAAAAAGGAGAGAAATAAAAACTTGGACCAGTGGGTGGGCGAGCCGCTTGAATAGAGGACGGATTCCCCCGAGGATAGACACAAGGCCAATCCAGTTAAAAAGGGAAAGAGCAAAATGTTGGACATGTGGTCGGGCGGGCCACTTTGCGGCAAGCTGTCCAACAAGAAGGTGCTGGTTTTGCAGGAGGCCAGGACACCTGAAAAGAAACTGTATTTTTAGAAACGGCCATGGGAGACCAGGAGAGGTCCGGCCAGGGGTCGCCCAGGTGCAGGGGCGCAGAACTCCACCTCATGAGAAAAATGAAGGTGATATATTACTACCAGCGCCTATGGCTGGGTTAACCCAAAGGTGGGGACCCAGGAAGAAGAAAGCTCAAGTGTTCTCTTCGCTAACGCAAGAGAAAGAACTATCCTGTAGAGCAGAGATAGGTGGTAGAGATGAGGGGCTTTGGTGGACACAGGAGCATCTGTGTCATTGATGAGAGAGGAAACATACAGGCGGGTGAAACGGAAGAGAAGGTTACGGGAAGCGGACATAGAGATCACGCAAGCAGATGGGGCCCCCCTGGAGATAAAAAGGATGGTGAGGCTCCCGGTGAGGATTGGGAGGGTGAAAAGCACCCAAAATTTTTACGTAACCCCCGACCTGTGTACAGAGGCAATCTTGGGAGAAGATTGGCCCGGAGCCAGAGGGCCCAGATCGAGTTTAATCCTACTGTGTTGGTGGTGAACGGCGAGAGAACGCCATTGGGATGCCCACCAGAGGAAGAGATAACCATAGTGGTGGAGGAAGATGTAAGTTACCCCTAGGACCGCAGTGTCGGGAAAGGGTAGGCTAATGTCAGAAAAAAGGTACGGAGAGGACCTCTGCAGTTGGTCCCTGTAGAAGGAAAGGGCCTAGAAGATAACGAGGTAACCCTGTGCGAAACGGTAGTGGAGGCAGCCGAGTTGGTGCCCATTATGATGGTGAACCAGGCCCAAAAGACTATCAAGGTTAGGGAGGGGGAGGAGATAGGAAGAGCACTTCCCCTACGAACTCTGAATCGGGTGAGATTCGAGGAAGAACGAAGGAAGCTAGTAGAGCAAACAGAAGGAATTGAAAAGGAGCAAGCAGACAGTGAAATAGCTGCTCTGAGAGAGAAGGTAAAGGCAGGAGAGACCACCAAGTATGCCATAATAGAGGAAAGGCTGTATTATCTCTCAGGAAGGGATGAAGAAGTCAAACCCAAGTTGTATGTGCCCCAAAGTTTAAGACCAGAGATATTGGAACAGTGCCACGAAAGGTTGGGTCACATAGGGAATTGATAGGACATTTGATCTCATAGGAAGAAAAGTACTATTGGCCCCAAACTGTACGGAGAAGTCACTAACTATGTTCGGAGTTGTGTAGTGTGCCAGTCGCAGAGCAGAAGGCAGGAAATGGCACCCTTGGAGGAAACAGACGTACCAAACTTCCCTTCGAGAAAGTGAGTATGGATGTATCAGGACCATATGGGGAAACTGCACAAGGAAACAACTATATAGTGAGTTTTGTCGATTGGCTAACAAATTGGCCTGAAGCATTTGCAGTACCAGACAAGAAGGCCAGAACTGTGGCCGGGTTGATAATAAGCGAAATCTTCCCTAGGTATGGTGCCCCTGTGCAATTGGTAACAGATAATGGCACGGAGAATGTGAACAGCATCATGAGAGAGGTTTTGACAGGTTTGAATGTAGAGCACATAAAAACATCCCCATATCACCCCCAGGGAAATGCTAAAGTGGAAAGGTTTCATAGAACCTTGGGAGATGTATTGGCCAAGTTGGTCAGAGAAAACACTAGAAATTGGGACTTGTATTTGACGCAGGCTCTGGCGGCCGTGAGGTTTACGATAAACGAAACCTCCAGATTTTCTCCTTATTTTTGTTGTTTGGCAGAGACGTGGTCCTGCCTGTAGATAACCTACTGAAGCCCCGAAGAAGGTATATGGGAGAAGATCATCATCAACTATTGCTGGAACAGCAACATAAGATATTCGTACAGGCCAGAAGAAGAATAAAGAGGAACCAGAAGAAAAGAAATGAGAGGGTGAATGCTGAAAGAAAGGTGGTAGAATTGAAGGTTGGAGACCCTGTCTACTATAAAATCCACCAGAGAGAGGGAAAACTGGACCAGAGATGGGAACCGTACTACCGGATAGTAGAGCAGACAGGCCCAGTGTCATATGTAATATGGGATCAAGTGGCAGGACGAGCGAGGAGGGTTCATGCTAATGATCTGAAGAAGGCTGAAATAGCTTACCTGGAAATGAGCGAGCCGAGGCCTAAGAAGACAAGGAAAAGGAAGGTAACTCTGGTTGAACCGGAAGGAATGGAGACGGAGGAAGACTCCGAAGAAGATGAGGAGATAGGTCGACTTGACCAGATAAACGAAGCAGTCCGAGTGACGGAGTTGGAACCCTCAGCGGGGATTAGCGATGTTCAGTCGTCGACTGAGTCAGTGCAGAGAAGACCCCGTGAGATCGCCATCACACCCCCATGTCCGAAGAAAAGGAAGAAAAGACGAAGAGGTCCCATCAAGCAGTCGAAGGCTCTAAAAAGAGGCACCCTGAACAGGACGAAGGACCCAGCGAGTGGGAGGAGGAGGATCGAATACCCTTTCCCAGCTTAGGAAAGGATAAGGAACAGGGAGAAGTTTAGACATAGAGTCGAGAGGTATTGAAGACATTCAAGGCGAAGACTCTAAACAGAAAGAAGAATCAGAGGATGAAGAAGAGGACAAAAACCTCCTGGACGGGAGTTAAACACAGAAGGAAGGGTGGAGGTTGAGCAGGAATCACCTCGGAAGATGAGATCAGGGAGGGAGAAGAACCCCAAATCTCAGTAGAACAAAAGGGGCTGTGCAGAATAGAAGCATTTAGTGTCAACAGATAACGACACTGGCTCATCCAAGATCCTATTGGCTGACTATGGTAGATGTGAGTGGAGGGGATGGAGATGGGGCTGCACCTCACGAGGAACGGAAGATCATTGGCATTATTGATTGGCCACCAGTGGTGTCATGAAGTACGACCTTTAGAGTGGGCGCCACGCACACTGACCAGACCATTCTGTCTGCTAGAGGTTAGTTAGGGGGGAAGAGCCGAACTAAAAAAAAAAAAAAAAAGTTATGAAATGATTGAGTGATGAGTCGAGCGAGACTAAGTGATTGTGAAGAATAACAACAAGAGAATTTGTTACCTTTCAGGAATGATAGCTAGGTACAAGGTGGAAGCAGACTCCATAGCATTAAATTCAGGGAGAAACGAAATTTATGGTGCTATCAGCTGAAGAAGCTAGAAGGTGTAGAGATGATACCCTGGGGACTTGTACCTCGTTGAGCCCTATCTATAAAACTGGTAACCGCAGACTGTGCATACTAGAATTGTTTGAAGGAGGGGGAAGGAATCAAAAGAATCTGCCAAGTAGAGGTATTAACAAACTCAGCATTACCACAAGCTATCAGTGTTTCAGACGGGGTGGGGCAGTAGCCACACAGAAACATATCAGCCTGTCTAGGGTATGTGGGGAGAGTCCACAAGGACATTAAGAATAAGGCCACCGTTATCCCCAGGTGACGCTACCCATGGATGTTCGGCGGTTGGGGTGTCCATCTCCTGCCCCCCTATTACCAGATGGAAGAAAGATATGAAGAAAAGATTCACTCGTAGAGATGATTGGTAGAGGCTTAGTCAATTGTACAGAATTATGGGAGCCGATAGTGAAGAGATTCTCTAATGTTACCTTAAATAAGATGCCAGTATTAATGAAGCCAATAGAAAAGATCGATATGGATCACTTAAGAGATAAGTTAAGTGCGTTGGGAGACAAAGGTGTAGCTTGGGAAGACGATGAGCAGATCGCGATAAGTTGGTCAATAGTAATGGGTGCATTCCTAGTTGTAGCCATCAGGGGTGTAATAATATGGAAGATTAAGAGTAAGAGAAGATTGGCGAACGACAGTCTAGTGAGCATGCAACAACTCGAGAGGAGATGCCGAGCAGTGTTCCTTACTCAGACAGGACTGGCGAAGAAATTGCTGAAAGACCAATGGAGGAGGCTGGCGTGAGACCACCACGTGCGGCGGGAAAACCTCCCACGGCAGAGAGGAAAACATTGACCAAGAAGAACAAACCCTAGTGAACACATCTGCACCTACAAACACACACACACATTACCTTGCATGTAAAACAAAAGAAAATGAAAAGAACATTTCATTGCATGTAGAACAAAAGAAAAATGAAAAGAACATTTCATTGCATGTAGAACAGAAGAAAATGAAAAGAACATTTCATTGCATGTAGAACAGAAGAAAATGAAAAGAACATTTCATTGCATGTAGAACAGAAGAAAATGAAAAGAACATTACATTGCATGTAGAACAAAAAGAAAATGAAAAGAACATTTCATTGCATGTAGAACAGAAGAAAATGAAAAGAACATTTCATTGCATGTAGAACAGAAGAAAATGAAAAGAACATTACATTGCCTGTAGAACAAAAAAGAAAATGAAAAGAACATTTCATTGCATGTAGAACAAAAAAGAAAATGAAAAAGAACATTTCATTGCATGTAGAACAAAAGAAAATGGAAAGAACATTACCCTTGCATGTTAGAAAGTAGAATAGAATTGCATGAGACAAATGCATGGTGCATGTTAAATGATGTAATTGGGTTTAGGTGTCATTTACGGGTAAATGACAAATCGGTTAGGGGAGGATTGTGGCACCTTGCATTATTAGAAATATTCATAGAAATATGATTTAATTTTTTCTTATTCGGTTTACTAAACAGGTTGTTGATTTTTTTTAAAACGGAAAATAATTGAGTTGAAAATAATTCACTAAGATTGTACTTGGACGATCCTAAGGGAAGAAGAAGGAAGGGGAAAGAGAGAGGTCGAGAAATACAAAAAAAAAAAAAAACGGTCATTAACAAAAACACGAGTCAGAAAGATATCTTAGCTAGCATGTTGACCGAATTTTTTTAAAGACAATTGGAAGAATAGAATTAGAAATAATAAGAATAAAGAAAGGGAAAAAAAGACGATATCAAAACGGGCCGCTTGATGGAAGCCAGATATCGGTCAAAGCACCTAGCCTACTTTTGCATGGAAAGACACCTTATCAATTTGGATAAAGAGAAATTTTTAGAACAATGAAACAATCTTAATCAGAGAAAAAAGTGTCTTTTTGGGTTGAGGGGAGTGACCGGTGGAACGGTATACAGGCTCTGACCTGTTAAAAAATTAGAACCCCACAATAATAAAGTGGAGACATTTTCAATGTAGATAATTAAGATTTTTGACTATCAGGAAAAACAAAGAGGTAAAAAGAGGGACAATTGCTTTTGGCTCACAGAGGGCGCCAAGAAGGCGGAAAAAGATCCTTTCTGAAGTCAAGTCTAATTAGCGGCGGGCTGTTTGACAAAGTCCAGGTGAGAGAAGGCCAAGATGGTCATTTTTCGTACGTGCGAAAAAAAGGAAAAATTAGATTTTGTTTTTTAGAACAAGAACGATATAAGCCCGCCCCCGAAAGATTGCAGGAAACGCCCAATCAGGATCTCATTAGCCGAAAACGGTCACGTGGCTGCGGAAAAGAAAAGAAAGAAATGCTCGATCAGAATCTCATTAATCGAAAGCGGTCACCTGACATACGAGAGACCGAGAGAGATGGATATGCGCCTCCCCACCAAAAGCACTATGAGGAAGTAGGGGTGAAAACAATAGCGATAATGGGGAAATCAAAAATAATGCGACTTTTGGAGTTATCGAGAAAACCCTGACGCCGACAGACCCACCCCAGTTTGTTGCGGCGTCAATAAAAGCAGGACCCCAGTCGACAGAAATCAGTTGAGTTGGAGTGGAGTTGCAGCTGGACCGCGGGCAGGGAAAGAGCCTGAACGCGGGCATCGGGCCCGATTCACTCGCCCCTTTGCGGGCAAAAGAATCCTCAGACAAGAAATCCTCCCAGCCCAAGTCACAGAAGAGTTCAGCCCCGGACGGCAGCGAGAAGAGATCACCTCGGACGACAGAGAGTTGCGGCTGAGTTGCGGCAAGAGATCCTTCCAGCCCAAGTCGAAGACAAGAGAACTTCCAGCCTAAGTCGACGAAGAAGAAGAAATACAACTCAAGTCGAAGAGAAGAATCAACTGCGAATGATCGATAGAAATTAGCCCCAGTGTCGAACCAAACCACACTCCGACATACACAATTCTAAAGAGTAGGCAATTCGAAATCTTTAGGTTGTGTGATAGAAGCTTGTGCCATAGTCCACAGAGCGGGTTGGGAAATGAGAACAATTTTGTTTTTTATGTAACGGACATTAAGATATAAAAGGTTGTTACCCATTTTTTTCATCAGCAATCTTTTTGTCTCGTGAGTTTATTTTCTCTTTTTATTTGTGTTTTGCCACCCCGTCGGACTCAACTTGTATCGGCCCCAATCCCTGCTGGTCCCGTCTAAGATCTAAACACAGCGTGGGTAGACAGACCGGAGATCGGTACAGTTGCTTTAGTGACCAGGTATTGGAAGCGAGTCGGGAAAGGCGAGGCTGGTGATCATCTGACCAAGGGGTTGGAGCGGCACGCTTGGACCCAGGAGGAGCGACGTCACCGTTGGCGCCGTAACCAAAGGATCCGACCCTGGGCCAGGTGTGTAACCGTCACATTAGTGTTTCAGGCTTTTTACACACACACACGAACAGAACAGAAACACACACACACACACACACACACACACACACATATATATATATATATATATATATATATATATATATATATATATATATATATATATATAATTTTACACGCGCAGTACTTAGATGAAAGCCCTCAATATCGGTGATAGAGTGAACATATTAGGTTGTATGGATATGCATTTTTCTGACCCTGGGATTCACGCTTTTGCAATCATCAGATAAAATTAGTTTATTATTTAAAATTGGTACTATTTATGCTTGTTTCACTATGTTTGACATATATCATACTATATATTGACTACATCAGACAAACTAATTGACTATGTTTGGTGGTAGGAGAGGTAACCTTTTCCCTCCCACCATCAAACATAATCAATTAGATTGTCTGGTGATGGCAAAAAGCATGAAACCTAGTATGATAAATTGTTGTTAAAAATATGTCGTAGAAACAGTTCGAAAGCCGACAATATTTGTCCGAATGTAATGTCACAAGTGTATATTGGTGCTGTGAAATTAATGTTCACGACAGGCTAATCACTCACCCCAAAAACTACGCTCAACATAGTTGCAATTTAAACAACATTGATATTGGTATAATTGTAACTTTATCTGATAAATCTATTCGAATATCATCTGACTTGGAATTCTACGTGGTATTTATTAGTCTAATTGTATGCAGTGAAAGATTATTCCGCCTCGTTATTCAAGTTATAAATAAAGACATTACAGAAAAGAAAACAAAAGGCATTTTGAGATTATCCAATAATGTGAACTGGATTTTGTCATAGGAAAAATTTCAAACAGAGAGATGCGTTCTGCCCTTCTTATTTGCGCACGTTGCTCCTTTTATTAGTGTTCAAATGCAGGCATTACTTGTTAAAGTTTACCATGACTGCAATCAAAGACCACATTTGTTCTGAATACTTGCGAAAAGTAATGATAACAGACAATACACTCAGAGATTTAGAAAGTGGATAGCAGCCATCGTGTTAAACGTTACATAAATATCGGTGTGGTTGTGTTAGGAAGAAACGCTCAACCGTATCTATAGGCATTTTCAGTAGATAATTAGTATCGATAGAAAATAAAGAAACATTTTAGAGTTTCGCAGCTATCTTAAAAAAATAGACTTGCCTTATTCACCAGTTGCCATTTTCTGGAATTAAATATTCTGTTCCCACGAAATATCGTAATTCCCCATTTATAATACGCATTTTTTTCTAAAAATAAATAGTAAGCAAAGTCAGGGGTGCGTATTATGCACAGTTACATTTTTTTTTATAAAAATTGCCGTAATATAAAATAATAATTTTTATAAAACTAAATGAAAATGATATTATTCTATGATTACAACAAATTTTAAGTAAGAGTATGAAATGATGGCCGTAATGAAATTGGAGAGATACAATTTATAGGGTTTGATTATCAAACAAGGGATGTGAATTATGCGTGTGTAGAAGAATTTCTCTCATTTTCCTTATGGATGAAGGTGTATCATACATTGAGAATTTCGGTAAAAGTGCCATTTGCATTTCAAAGATCACTAAGGTAGTTTTTAAATGCAACAGACTGACAATATCGAACTCTATTACAGTAAAGCCATATTGAATTTGTAGAACGATATATCATTGAAGAATTGTTTAATCTCTCATGATACGCTACTGGGATTAAATTCTGGATGAAATCTGAAAAAAGGTTTCTCATCAATACGAAAAGAATACTTCAAAATGTGGCTCTGAAAGCATTTTAACAATATATACGCCTTGTATGGAAATTTTCTTGCGTTAACACCTATTTAAGGAAACATATTTATATGATTGGTAATTTCTGATATAGACTAATACATTTGCTCGCTGAAAATTACTCGGAGCCATGGAAAGTATTACCTATTACATATTAGAGTTCCTTTTTAGATTAAAATCTTTGTTACTTGTTGATATATCAGCTTCAATTGTGTAGAAAATCTACAAGCAAAATTTCAATTAATACAAATTTTACGCATTTTTTACTATTTATCGAAAATTTCTAAATATATACATATAATTATGTGTGAGTGAGTGTGCTTGTGCGTATGTGTGTAAGCGCATTTGCCTGTGCGCGTTAGTATATTTATGCATGTTACATATACATATATCCATTATCTTTATATATCTTTAGATATATAGTTATCTTTATTTATATATATATATATATATATATATATATATATATATATATATATATATATGTGTGTGTGTGTGACTGTGTGTGTGACTGTGTGTGTGTATATATATATATATATATATATATATATATATATATATATATATGGCTATTGGTGAAGCAAATATTTATTTATGTCACTTTGTAAGCATCTAAATATACTTACCGATAATATTATTAGTACTGATATATACATTTCTATACATATGTACACAATCTTATTTGCACTAATCCTACTAATTAACTGAAATTAAAAATTAATAAACAGATCATAGCCAACCACACGGAACATGACAGCTTATAACCTCCCAAAATAATAGGAATTATAATAATTCAATGCGTATTGTGTTTTTCTTGGAATTCAAAATTCATAAGTGAGAAGTTTTTTTTTTACTTATTCTTTTCCTTTTCTGTAGATGTGGTATGAAATAAAAGATGTTCAATATCTTTATCTTTTGGGTTAATTTTTAAAGGTTCCGTAAATTTCGTTTCTCTTTTGGGCCTTCTGAGCTCTGGCACTGATTACGGTATTGGCCAAAACAGAATACATGTATAGAATTATAAAAATACACTAGCGTATCTTCCCTTTCCGTTCCATCATATCTCAGATCCGTAGTCCGGTTTACCAAATAAACAGTGTCAACAACAAACACATTGCACCATACATACCTAGAAAAATACATTATTAATCCATCAAATATTAAAATAGAGAAAAAGACCAATAATGGAATCTTAGCCTCACTTGATGCTGAATTTTGTCGTTGTTTATTTATCAATGCCCCAGTTAGAGAACCGATTGTAATAATTACATTATTATTAGAACATTTATAACAATTCATCTCTCGCTGTACTAAAAATTAAACGTAATATATTGCGAAAACTACTTTTGACTTGTACCACTGAGTCTCCCTTCTGTAGCCATCAAAATAATATTGACCATCAAAATAATATCTAAGTAAAAAATGATATTTCGATGGGTTCAGGTGTAGGACCAACATTGAGTAAATTCCTTAACGGCTTATCGTGAAAAAAAAAGATATTTAACATCACTAAAATAACCTCCAATCATAGGTGATATTCTCATCATAGTTAAAAAGAAAACATACGGGAGATACATTGACGACAGGAAAACTTATAAAAAACCAACTTCCTATGTTCACATAACTAAACAATCCACATTATAACCAAAAACGTGCGGTTTCTCTCCATTTTAAAATATACGTTTTTTTTTTCTCATTGGAACAACTATAACCATATATATATATATATATATATATATATATATATATATATATATATATATATATAAACATAGTCTTAAGGTGTGCTATATTTATGGAATAAAGTGCTCATTATCAGAGATAGAGCGTGTGTAAATATAAAAGTGAACATAGAAGTCAACACTTAGAGGCGACAGTCTGTTTCATGCCATATGCAATCGTCAGGACACATATGCTGTTATTTTTCTCGGCTGTTTATATATATACGGGTTAGTGGTGCATTGTGGGTATTCTATTATGGCGGTTATTTTACCGGAAGTCGTTTGTTTATTTATTTGGGTCAAATTATATTGCTCGCTTTTATTTTTTGTTTCTTATTTTATTTATTTATTTATTAACGTAGTAAAAAATTGTTTATATCACTTATTTAACAGTTTTGTTTTGGTTTGAGAATTTAATTAAAGCTATTTGTTCAATTTTGGGGTTGGTTGTTGTAGTTCATTCTAACTATTATTTTGCGGGGAACAGTTTTTAATTTGGGATTGGTTTGTCTATTCATTTACTTGGATGAATTTAGGTCAATTTATTTTACTTGTATATTTTCTCTTTTCAGTTTTCGGTTTTAAGGAACATAGTATTTATTTATTTTTTATTTCTATCTTTTATTAGTATATTTATTTGTTTTTATTTTATTTTTCCGTTTTCATTTTTTGGTTACGTAGTAAAATTTATTTTCATGCCTGCATTTTGAGATGAGCTCGGATCTTTTATTTAATAATTTATTTTGGTCGGGGAAAGTAATGATAGCTATTTTTTCCTCCAAGCAAAGTTTGCAAGTTTTGATTGGTTGTTGTAGGCTGATGACGTTTTCCTTATCTTCCAAGATATTTTTGGTGTGATGTACGTTTTGTTTTTAATTTCCCAGATATACTTAGAAAGCATTGTACTGTTCGCATATTTACTATTTTACAAGATATTCAACAAAAACACAGTAAAAATCAGCTACAGCTGCACCGAGAGCATGGCACAAATAATAAAAAAGCACAATAGGAAAATTATCAACAAACCACACGAACAAATTAAACCCACGTGCAACTGCAGAATAAAGAACGAATGTCCCTTAAACGGAAATTGTTTACAAAACAACGTAATATACCAAGCCACGATAAAATCACCAGATAATGAAGAAAAAGTATACATAGGAGTAACTGAAGGACCCTGGAAGCAAAGAAATTATACACACAAAACATCTTTCACAAATAGTAAATATGCGAAGAGTACAATGCTTTCTCAGTATATCTGGGAAATTAAAAACAAAACGCACATCACACCAAAAATATCTTGGAATATAAGGAAAAAGTCATCAGCCTCAAACAACCAATCAAAAACTTGCAAACTTTGCTTGGAGGACAAAATAGCTATCATTAATTTTCCCGACCAAAATAAATTATTAAATAAAAGATCCGAGTTCATCTCAAAATGCAGGCATGAAAATAAATTTTTACTACGTAACCTAAAAAATGGAAAACGGAAAAAATAAAATAAAAACAAATAAATACACTAATAAAAAATAGAAATAAAAAATAAATAAATACTATGTTGCTTAAAACTGAAAAGAGAAAATATACAAGTAAAATAAATTGACCTAAATTCATCCAAGTAAATAAATAGACAAACCAATCCCAAATTAAAAACTGTTCCCGCCAAAATAATAGTTAGAATGAACTACAACAGCCAACCCCAAAACTGAACAAATAGCTTTAATTAAATTCTCAAACCAAAACAAATCTGTTAAATAAGTGATATAAACAATTTTTTACTACGTTAATAAATAAATAAATAAATAAAATAAGAAACAAAAATAAAAGCGAGCAATATAATTTGACCCAAATAAATAAACAAAGCGACTTCCGGTAAAATAACCGCCATAATAGAATAACCACAATGCACCACTAACCCGTATATATATAAATAGCCGAGAAAAATAACAGCATATGTGGCCTGACCATTGCATATAACATGAAACAGACTGTCGCCTCTAAGTGTTAACTTCTATGTTCACTTTTATATATATATATATATATATATATATATATATATATATATATATATATATATATATATATTGTATAATAACTTAAACGATACCCCTATATTTGCATTTAAAATCTAATATTAAAAAAATATATATAGTTAACAAGATTTCGTATGGGTTATTTGCAGTTTTTTGTTCTTTACACTGCACAAACACGGTCGAAAATCGAGGATTTCCTTACTCGTTTACCAAATAAATCTGAGCAACATTCCTCTGTAATTGATTTATTCCTGATCTCTCATAGCACATGTCGAGCTTCGTAACCATGTCTCTTGCCTACACGGATGAATCCATAGAAACCCCTTCCATTAGCAAACTGCTGATGCCCTTTGGATTGTTATTTTTTTAACCTTCTTATTGAGAATAACGCTGGATGGGTTACATGTATGGTATAAAAAAAAAACATTTATTTTCTCTCGGAAATACCAGCTGAAACATCAATCTACTCCATAAAACACGCAGGCATGTTCTGCTGCTGTAACACATAGGAATTACTATTTTCATCTATACCAGCGTGACAGCTACGATCACAACAAACTTTATTCTTGGCGGCATTTATATGTAAACGTGCCCTCGAAGGATTTAAAACTTCTGAGATAATGTGTCAACGTATTGCATCTCAAAACTTTGGCTCTCGTGGTGACTGGCTGTGTGTATATTAAGGTATTAACTATGATGAATTTTCCATCTCATCCTCTCTTCAAACAATTTAAGGTGTTAAAATATTCTGCTGATGAAGTAGAGAGTTCCGCCTGTAGATGTTATGAATTTAAGCGCAGTACTATATTAGCAAATAAGTCTCATCAATTTATAGTGGAATGGGCTAGATTGAACAGTAATTTCATTGTTAACATTTTCTTTTCTCGCACTTCTAGATTTCTCGCTTGTGAAACACTCTTCTGGCTCCATGTTTACCAGTTCATTTTGATCTTCAAAATTCATATGCAATTTCACTGGTTCTCTCTCTCTCTATATATATATATATATATATATATATATATATATATATATATATATATATATATATATATATAGAGAGAGAGAGAGAGAGAGAGAGAGAGAGATAGATAGATAGATAGATAGATATAGATAGATAGATAGATAGATAACAGGAAAAGACTATTTTTAGTCCAACGTTTCGCCTTTGAATCCAACTACACCCTTCTCTTCCTAGATATCATGTTACACAGAAACAATAGCGAACATAAATTTGACGTTACAGAAAAATTACTAAATGACCTGATGAAATTCTATTCCAACCACTACTACACAATTAAATCTGGTACAGGTTTCTACTTAAGAGCATGAAATATTTGCAGCCCTCAATACAATCCGACCACATATTTGATCTAAAAAATGTCACACTCATCAAATGAGAAAATAATTTACTCAAACGGAAAATTCTCGAGTGTGACCCTATCGAATATTATTTTTAACTAAAAGAATTATTACTTACCCAAGCCAACATAAACACTTTTAAATATGTTGAAAAATCAAAAGAAAACAGTTAAATCCATCGACTCATGCCTTTCAAATTATACAGCGCATATGTCCATTGGATACCATAACAACCGGATCAGTGAAACCAATATTTATTTGAGTAAAAAGAAACAACATTTTATATTTAGCAGTCTTTGAACCAAGACAGTTTGTTTCCTCCATAAACTTTAAATAACCTTTCAACTACCTGATGATTATTCATGAACGTTCTCTAATTCATAAGCCTTGATAAACCAATTTCATCCTCGCCCTTGTATATAAACACAATCAGCAAGACAAATCCTATATTACTGTTATGGTCCGGTTCCTTGTACCACGGTCATAGTCCAAGGGAGAACCAATAAATAAGAACTCGAATACAGGTATAGAATAACACAGATATATTACAAACAGGAATATATACAGAGAAGTAGAAGAGTTAGTATGAAAAATTAAGTTTAGTAGAGAGAACAATGTAGTTTCGACCAGAATCACTATTCCAATGTCTTGTAGTAATTTTCTGAACACGACTCTTTTTCGGACTGCCCCTGACTCAACTCTTGACTCGACTTGAACTACTGACGATATTCAGTCACCACCCCCCCCACGAGGGTGTCATGTGGCACAAGGCCTTTTTAACGAGGGAAATTCCCAAGCCATTACGGTCGGCCAAAAAATAGCCCATTTGAACCCGCATAAACGGGTTCAGGGCCGGTTTTACCTCCCCGAAGGAGACATCGCCCTTCGGCGTAGCCTCCTTTGGGTTTCTCCCGCCCGTAGGAAGAGAGTTGAACCGAACAGTCAGTTCAGATTTGAACTACTGACGATATTCAGTCCACCCCCACGAGGGTGTCATGTGGCACAAGGCCTTTTTAACGTGGGCATTCCCGAGCCATTAGGCTCGTCCAAAAAAAAACCCATTTGAACCCGTATAAACGGTTTCTGGGCCGAGTTTACCTCCCCGAAGGAGACTCCGCCCTTCGGCGTAGCCTCCTTCGGTTTCTCCCCGCCCGTAGGAAGAGAGTTTAACCGTGCAGTCAGTTCAGATTTTAACGACTGACAATATTTAGTCACCCCCACGAGGGCGTCATGCGGCACAATGCCTTTTTTAACGTGGGCATTCCCAAGCCATTAGGCTCGGCCAAAAAATAGCCCATTTGAACCCGTATAAACGGGTTCTGGGCCGAGTTTTCCTCCCCGAAGGAGACTCCGCCCTTCGGCGTAGCCTCCTTCGGGTTCCTCCCGCCCGTAGGAAGAGAGTTTAACCGAACAGTCAGTTCAGAGGTTAACGACTGACGATATTCAGTCACCCCCACGAGGTTGTCATGTGGCACAAGGCCTTTTAACGTGGGCATTCCCGAGCCATTAGGCTCGTCCAAAAATAGCCCATTTGAACCCGTATAAACGGGTTCTGGGCCGATTTTACCTCCCGAAGGAGACTCCGCCCATCGGCGTAGCCTCCTTCGGGTTCCTCCCGCCCGTAGGAAGAGAGTTGAACCGAACAGTCAGTTCAGAGGTTAACGACTGACAATATTCAGTCACCCCCCACGAGGGTGTCATGTGGCAAAGGCCTTTTAACGTGGGCATTCCTGAGCCATTAGGCCCGGCCAAAAAAAATAGCCCATTTGAACCCGTATAAACGGGTTCAGGGCCGGTTTTACCTCCCCGAAGGAGACTCCACCCTTCGGCGTAGCCTCCTTCGGGTTCCTCTCGCCCGTAGGAAGAGAGTTGAACCGAACAGTCAGTTCAGAGGTGAACGACTGACAATATTCAGTCACCCCCACGAGGGTGTCATGTGGCACAAGGCCTTTTAACGTGGGCAATTCCCAAGCCATTAGGCTCGGCCAAAAAAATAGCCCATTTGAACCCGTATAAACGGGTTCAGGGCCAATTTTACCTCCCGAAGGAGACTCCGCCCTTCGGCGTAGCCTCCTTCGGGTTCCTCGCCCGTAGGAAGAGAAACCGAACAGTCAGTTCAGAGGTGAACGACTGACGATATTGAGTCACCCCACGAGGTTGTCACGACAAGGCCTTTTTAACGTGGGGGAATTCCCGAGCCATTAGGCCCCAAAAATAGCCCATTTGAACCCGATAAACGGGTTTCAGGGCCGGTCCGCCCATAGGCGTAGCCTCCTTCGGGTTCCTCATAGGAAGAGAGTTGAACCAAAACAGTCAGTTCAGAGGTGAACGACTTTTCAGTCACCCCCCACGAGGGTGTCATGTGGCACAAGGCCTTTTAACGTGGGCAATTCCCAAGCCATTAGGCTCGGCCAAAAAATAGCCCATTTGAACCCGTATAAACGGGTTCAGGGCCAGTTTACCTCCCCGAAGGAGACTCCGCCCTTCGGCGTAGCCTCCTTCGGGTTCCTCTCGCCCGTAGGAAGAGAGTTGAACCGAACAGTCAGTTCAGAGGTGAACGACTGACGATACTGAGTCACCCCCCACGAGGTTGTCATGTGGCACAAGGCCTTTTTAACGTGGGAATTCCCGAGCCATTAGGCTCGTCCAAAAAATAGCCCATTTGAACCCGTATAAACGGGTTCAGGGCCAAATAGAAGGAGACTCCGCCCATCGGCGTAGCCTCCTTCCCTCGCCCGTAGGAAGAGAGTTGAACCAGAACAGTCAGTTCAGAGGTGAACGACTGACGATATTGAGTCACCCCCACGAGGGTGTCATGTGGCACAAGGCCTTTTTAACGTGGGGAATTCCCGAGCCATTAGGCTCGGCCAAAAATAGCCCATTTGAACCCGTATAAACGGGTTCAGGGCCGGTTTACCTCCCGAAGGAGACTCCGCCCATCGGCGTAGCCTCCTTCGGGTTCCTCCCGCCCGTAGGAAGAGAGTTGAACCGAACAGTCAGTTCAGAGGTGAACGACTGACAATATTCAGTCACCCCCCACGAGGGTGTCATGTGGCACAAGGCCTTTTTAACGTGGGAATTCCCGAGCCATTAGGCTCGGCCAAAAAATAGCCCATTTGAACCCGTATAAACGGGTCCTGGGCCGGTTTTACCTCCCCGAAGGAGGCTACGCCGAAGGGCGGAGCCTCCTTCGGGTTCCTCCCGCCCGTAGGAAGAGAGTTGAACCGTGCAGTCAGTTCAGAGGTGAACGACTGACAATATTCAGTCACCCCCCCACGAGGGTGTCATGTGGCACAAGGCCTTTTTAACGTGGGTATTCCCGAGCCATTAGGCTCGGCCGGGTCATAGCCCATTTGAACCCGTATAAACGGGTTCTGGGCCGAGTTTACCTCCCCGAAGGAGACTCCGCCCTTCGGCGTAGCCTCCTTCGGGTTCCTCCCCCCGTGGAAGAGAGTTGAACCGAACAGTCAGTTCAGAGGTGAACGACTGACAATATTCAGTCACCCCCACGAGGGTGTCATGTGGCACAAGGCCTTTTTAACGGGAAATCCCGGAGCCATTAGGCTCGGCCAAAAAAATAGCCCATTTGAACCCGTATAAACGGATTCAGGGCCAGTTTAACCTCCCGAAGGAGACTCCGCCCTTCGGCGTAGCCTCCTTCGGGTTCCTCTCGCCCGTAGGAAGAGAGTTGAACCGCAGTCAGTTCAGAAACGACTGACAATATTCAGTCACCCCCCCACGAGGGTGTCATGTGGCACAAGGCCTTTTTAACGTGGGCATTCCCGAGCCATTAGGCTCAGCCAAAAAATAGCCCATTTGAACCCGTATAAACGGGTTCAGGGCCGGTTTTACCTCCCCGAAGGAGACTCCGCCCTTCGGCGTAGCCTCCTTCGGGTTCCTCTCGCCCGTAGGAAGAGAGTTGAACCGAACAGTCAGTTCAGAGGTGAACGACTGAGATATTCAGTCACCCACCCACGAGGGTGTCATGCGGCACAAGGCCTTTTTTAATGTGGGCATTCCCGAGCCATTAGGCTCAGCCAAAAAATAGCCCATTTGAACCCGCATAAACGGGTTCTGGGCCGGTTTAACCTCCCCGAAGGAGACTCCGCCCTTCGGCGTAGCCTCCTTCGGGTTCCTCTCGCCCGTAGGAAGAGAGTTGAACCGTGCAGTCAGTTCAGAGGTGAACGACTGACCCTTGCCTACTCCTGAGGCGCAGTATTTATTAAGTATGGAATAGTCCATTATTATTATTATTATTATTATTATTATTATGGATTAGAACCCATAACAATTACTTGATAAAGTCACTCAGAGAAATAAACGCGTCGATTAAGAATAGTTTTTACTCTCGTTTATTTACCTTAAATTCTATTATCTCTTTTCCTTTTAGAAATTTGCAACGAGCATATAATTTATTGCTTCATATGTCAATGAAGCTTGGATAAAAAAATATCCAGGTTCATCATATGCTATTAAGGAGAATACGCTCCTGGAAAAGCCACACATATTTACTAACAGCTACATAGGTATATAAAAGAAAATATTTATATAAACATAAAGTACATTTTTAAAATGATCTAGCCTTGCTAACTTATCTATTTTATCCAATTATTAGTCAACAAAGATTCTAAAATGCAATTAAATACTTTACATCATAGAAATAAAGTATATGTGAAATCCTTTACAAAGAGGCACATATCATAAACTATTAATAGAATTCTAGTTTGACAATTTGCTTAAGAAAAACTAATACACATTCTCAAAAGTCTAGATAACTGTCAACACATATATTTTACCTCAAAGGCTGCATTAATAGCAAACAATTGCTTATATAATAAAATAACTGATCTGATAGATATAATGAAAAATAAATTATTAATTTACATCATGAATAATCGTGTCTTCAGGAATAGCAAATTCAAATATACTAATTTCAATATATATTTTGTATTAAAAATAAATCAAATTTACCATGTAGATTGTCGAAAACTGAAATTTCTTCTATGATTTCAGATCGATAAAAGCTACAAGGCATGCGTATAGGTATGTGAATAAAGACAACATAAAAATATGTTTCTTTACCAAAGTTTTTCTCCTCAGGTGGTCTTCATCAAGATAAATATGAAAGTTTTATTTTGAAACATGGATATTAAACACGAGTAAAATATATCAGTATGCTTATGACATACCTGAATTTCGTGAACCTTGGAAAATATATTTCACGTTAAATGTGAATGCATCTAAATTATAGCACTAATACCCATCATATTTTGTTTTGAATTTTCAGTTAGGCTGATAATTTTGAACCTTCTTAAAATTTGCAAATCTAATGATTTTGCACTTATGTTTATAAATAGATGTTTCAAAATAAAATCCTTACTTTTGCCTTGATGTTGTCCACTATAGAACGAAACGCGTTTATATTGAAAAATTTTATTTTGTCTTTATTCATATTGACCTTTAACGGATTTATATTAGTTATATCTGAAATTTTACACCATATATATATATATATATATATATATATATATATATATATATATATATATATATATGTGTGTGTGTGTATGTGTGTGTGTGTGTGTGTGTGTGTGTGTGAGCACGCGCAAAGAACTAAATATGCAAGTACGTAAAACGATCATATTCTGTACACCAATAATTTTCGTTTTTTACACAGTAATCCATTGCCCTCCCTAACAAATGCAGTCGCTGTTCAAATTAGGTTGTTTTGTGCTTAGCGATCATAGATACTTTTCATTATTGTTATATTTTTTAAAGTCAACATTTATTTTTTACTCTGATGTTCAAAACCTTTACTTGTATATTTTTTTATTATTACGTGTGAAAAAAATTTTTTCCCATTTTTCCATCCCGAAGTTTTTAACCCCACTTAAAAAATGAAACTGTTTTCCTAATCTATAATTTCCGAGTAATTGGACCCGTTTCTTTTCATCTTCGCTGTTATTTTTATTATTGTGTAGATCTTTTCCGTCATGCTGTCTTTCTCGTTTTCTTTTATTTTTTATGTATTTTAGCATTGTTTCTCTATTTCTTGATTTGAAACTCTCTGTTCATATTGGTCTCCAAGACATTTTGTTTTGTTTTTTTAAATAGTATCCCTTCCTGTATGGTGTATCTTGATTGCGTTTTTCATTTTTGTATTTTTATTTCAGATCATTTACTTTTTCTTACTATTAAACAAAAAGTGAACATTCTATTTAGTAACAAGCCTATGAATTATATTAGGTGGATATAATAGTTATCAGTGCCATAGTGGAAACATAGATGATTCTTTGAAATATCCCCCGTTCATTTTGACGTCTGTGTTTACATTTTAAATATTGTGTGTCGAACAGTGTTAAACATTGTTAATCCTATTTTGATCAGAATCACGGTTTATTACGAAATGTATTGTTTACCCTTCATTTTAATTTTCAGAAATTGTATCGCAGACAATAGAAATAAAGCCGTATGACCATGTGCCGGGATTTATTAGTTAAATATTAAATTTGGAGCTTGGAAATAAAAATAAAGATCTCTGAATGTAAGAGAATAACCATTAGAAAAAAGAAGCTGTGGAAAGAAATATAAAGTTGAGACAGGCCGCCTCCTTAAGGTAACGCTTCAAGAACAACAGAAAGCTGTAACACGAGGCGAAGTGGAATAATCTGGCGTGGCTGACCAAATATGGAGAAAAAATGAGATCACCGTCCTCTGAGGAATCAGGTTGAGATCATAGACACATAACACAATTGGAAAATTCTTAAACTTAAGGAATCAGCACATATGCTAGGCCACAAAAATCTCCGGAGCCGACCAAGCATAGAAATGAATACAATATTGGAACCAGTACTAAGAATTGCCAGAGAAAAGCGATAGCAGCAACAAAAATTGCAATATGAGCTCTGATAAAAAAACACCCAATGATAACAGCAAAATCGTACTGGTAAAAAATGGTTGCTAAAGACATTAGGTTTATAATACCCAAAAATTCATACACAAATGTCTTCAAGTACAACATGGCAGAATGGATAGAAGCGCTGGTTAGATCCAGTGACAAGAACCAAACGGTGTGAGTTCAATACCCAGTTAAGGCAGAGAAGAATTGGAGATGGGTATTAACAAGAGATAACTGACATCCATTATACATGACACGTGAAACTAGAACGGTTTAACCCAGTGAGCTGAATAAAGTGTTCAGTTCGACATTCCAAACACCTGAAAGAGGCCGGAACTTACAACAAAGGCCGACACGTTGGAATAAATATAGCGAAAAAGATGAGGACAATAGTCCGAATAATGTAAATAGTGTAAATAGTGTACATAATACCTCAACTCAGAAATACAGACAGATACTGTAGGAAGAAGTTCTGTAGGAACACTTTCAGCCTCAAATTGCAAAATCATTTATTATTTTCTGGTCGCAGACAAACTTCCGAAGAGGAAGAAATTACATACAAAGAGGGAAAACTACAATACAACAAATTAAAGATTAATTTATTCTAAAATAAGACAGATGACACTATTTAATGTTACAAAGCATAAACTGTTTGTAGTGTCTTAAAGTTCTGTCACACTTATATGCCTTAGCTAATATTATGCAACATGCTAGAATTCGCATATGTGAATCAGCTGAGGGTTAAAACGTGTTTCTCTTCTGTAGCGACACAGAAATACATGAGAATATGATCTTTGGCAATCAAAAATGTATTCGTTCTTAGAATACCAAACGTCGAAGCTAAACTTTAAATTTATTGATCGTGCCTTTTGAAAATGAGTTTAGTATGAGTGAAATGGAATATATTATAACAAATTGCAGGAATCTGAACGAACAACTTCGGTCTATAATGTCTCAATGAGTGAATAGACCACTTGAATAGCGTATTGATACCATAAAAATATTCCCTATGCGGTGATGTCTTCGCATGAATATGTCCACTAGCTGCGAATATATCTAGTCCACAAATCAATTATGGCGATGCATTGAGATTCTTCCAAAATTTTAATGGGTTTAAATTGTTTTATTGTGTTTAAGTCTCATCATCTATTTCCGGTTACAACATTGTGAAGGCACGCGCGCCCACGTTTTCCTTATTCGTCGCTTGAATTTAGGAATATAACCGCAGTACTAGATTGAGGGAAAATCTCATCATTTTGAATTTGAAATGGTTAAATATAACATTGAGTTCTATTCTAACAGTTTCTTCTCCCAAACTTTTTAATGGCAGAAATCTCTTCTGACTTCTTGCTTTCCATCACCTGTGACCTTTAAAGATTTAAACCTATGTCAATCCTTACATTATGTCTTTTTTAATTACTTTGAATTTAGTGTTCTTTCTCGTTAATAAGGTTTTATTTTCTCGCATTGGCCACTGACGTTTATACACGTTTCATATACAATAAGTTACAATTTCCCTTTTCTCTGCCGTTCGCCGATGACTTAGGGGTAGGATTTCTGACCGATGCCAAATCGGTCGAGTTTCGATCCCTTCTTGCGGCAATCGGAGTCTAGCTACACAGATGAGCTGCGAACCAGCTTCTATGTGGAGGACTATATATATATATATATATATATATATATATATATATATATATATATATATATATATATATTTTCTCGTTGAATTCCTCCTAAATAAATTGTGAGTCGTTCCTGTAGGACTGAGCATGAATAATTTAAATGAAGTTAAGCGAAAGTATTCTAAAGACCGAAAGATTATGCGATCAATTTTATTTATAATTATTTTCAAAAGTTGTTAGACATTTTTGCATAATCCTAATTTTTGCATAAACTAATACTTTTTTTCAAATATTGTTCCGTGTTGTATATTTGGCAAGGTGGTCAATACTAAGATTTTTAAAATACGAAGCAAAAGTTTTGGATAAGTATGCTCATGAGCTTAAAGATTCTAAACTTGAAACTTGTACTACTAAAAACCACTTATCACAGAACGTGTAACTGGTGGAATATTGGTCTCTAAACAGATATTAAATGACAGAAGAGAACAATATATATTCGTTAAATAATGTACATCAACGAAAATAAAGTTACAGTGCACTAGACAAAAACTATATGCGTATGCTCATGTAGACAGTGAAAAGTGCGTTGTGCTGAAAAGCACAGTTTTGTAGTCCTTGGAGAGCTTTGTCCCAAAATGGCCAATTTTGCAGTCGCTGATGAGCATTGTCTTTATTAAAAATGAAATATGCTTTGATGTACTGAATTGATTTACTAAATGTTTTCGCTTCGGGTGGAATTTCGTTATACTTCCACTAAAAACCGGGTACGCTATATTACATGAAGCCGGAAGAAGGTTGGGATAAAGTCCGCTTGCTTTTGACACACCCAGACTCGATAGTTGCATTACCGATGTTGCCCTCACATCGCTACGGTCATAAGTTACCTGGCGATATTGCATATCAACTATTTTACTATCGCTTATATTTTAAATAATATTCAAATATATTGTTTAAATGTTTCCGCGACTCCATTAGAGGTGCAAATGAAAATTATCCTCCCTGTCTTCTAGCAGCCTACTCCCTTTGCGAATCAGAATTATAAACATGTCTTTTTTCTAGGGTTTGTACACAGACCGTTACATACACAATCCGAGAAATTTTATAAGGACGCACAAATCAATACTACGAGAATTTGACGATGTACTTTGTGAACCCGTGTATACATTTTCGAACATATTCGCTCATATCAGGCTGTGCAATTTATGAGGTAGGGTAAGACATCTTCCAGAGTCAAATTTTCCGAATTCCTGGGCAGGACATTGTACATATAAAAGGAATCCACTCGACAGACCGTTTGAAGATAACGACTAGCTCTGTGAAGAAAATATATTAATAATACTGTACACTTCGGAATGTATAGCTTTCTTGAACAGGCGAAGACAAAATGGAATGTGCATTTGAAATTATGTTAAAAAGCCTATACAATAAAAGGAGAGGTTTGATTTGTCTTGCTCGAT
Organism: Acanthosepion pharaonis; assembly: GCA_903632075.3. Classification (NCBI taxonomy): domain Eukaryota; kingdom Metazoa; phylum Mollusca; class Cephalopoda; order Sepiida; family Sepiidae; genus Acanthosepion; species Acanthosepion pharaonis. The sequence goes on along the minus strand of CAHIKZ030004965.1, from coordinate 140,004 downwards.
TTTCTTATTTCCCGACTAACATCGACACATAAGTGACTTCGATCTTTGTCTCTGGTATGTCTCATATATATACGTTGTAAGTAAGTCCCCAGAGTACCTACAAAATTGCTTGACTCGTGGAGTCAGCGCTTATGATAACTGTTACCGATCATACGCCATCGGATAGAGGAAATAGAATCGCATCCCCATATCTATAGAGAACTCAAGTTATCTCATGGGGATGCCAGGTGTCATAAGCTTTAAGGCACACTGATTGACACGCACGTCTGAGCCGTCATGTCACTCCAGAGGGAAGGCTACTTGAGCTAAGTGATTCCAGATGTGGAGAGTGCACATGTAGACACTGATAGAGCGGACAGAAAAGATTGGTCATTTCAATGTTCTTGACTGAAAGAAAAGTTGAAACACATTTAGTAACGCCTTTCTTTTCCCGTTTTACTTCTGTTTACTTTTCCTTCTCATACGTTTTTTTTTCATTTTTTACTTTTTTCTTTTCTTTTCTTTCATTTTTTTCTCAAACGCTTGATTTCTTTTGATTTCCTCATTCCTTTTAGTCTTTCTTATTGCCAACTTGTGTTCTTAGACATTTTTTATTCTTTGCCATTTTCTTTAAATATAATTAGTATTAGTGTCACCATTATCAGTACCACTGCTACTGCAACTAGCAACATCACCCCCACCTGCAAGCATTCATACTACTACTACTACCACAACATCACCACCAAACATACTACTACTAATACTACTACTACTAGTACTACTATCCAAATCTCTCAATTAATAATAAAACTACTACTATCCAACCCAACATCACCCACTACAACTACTACAGAATCGATTCTGATGAGATACACTGGACCCCAAAACCACAAGCCCTACTTCCACTACTAATATACTACTACAATATAATCCATCCCATTTCCACTAATACATCTACAAATAAAACATCACAACACCTACTACTACTACTACTACTATATAATGGAATCTGAAAATCTACACTGGAGACAGCACACACCACCATACTACTACTATTATTGCTACTGCAACAACAATATCCTCACCCCCACTAATACGTCTACTACTACTACTACTATTACTACTACTACTACTACTACTACTACTACTCCGGCCCCACTCCTACTCATAAACCTACTTCTACCACCCCACCCCACCACACCCTCAACTACACTACTAGTACTACTACTTCTACTCCTACTATTACTACTACTACTGAATCCAATTTGATGAGCCACACTGGAGCGGAAGTAACATCAAATGTCACTTCAACAGCTTTTTCTTATTATTTTATATATTTTCAACAATCCTGTTCCGTAGAAAATTCCAAATCTTGTCCAAATTCCCAAGTTCTAAAAACATTTCCCTTGCTCCTACGATCTGTTTCCAGTCCTCCAGTAACGACTGGTACGATTTAAAACTAGTGATCCCCAACTTCTTTTGCCCACTCACATGTTAGAGATAACTATTTTTCACGTTCATCCAGATATACTATGTATTTTTACGAATATTCATCCTACCCAGAGGCATTCAATTTCAAATGTTACTGAATGAGATTGTTGTATGAACGTTAAAAGTATTAAGCATGCAGCGCAATTTATGAAGTATAGAAAAGATAACGGTTAACCCTAGACAAGAAGAGTGTAATGGTCTGGAAAAACATCCTCCCGAGAGTCTGATCCATAAAGAAGCAGTTTTTGGAAGAAGTTGTCCGCGTAAGACTGACTCCTTACTGATGGAATACGAAGGGGATGAGGATGATTCCTCCTTGTGTACGTAGCATGACGGTTCCAAAGTTGCAAATGTCAGGGCTGTGGAATGTAACCCGTCAAAACACTTGCGTGAAAATAGAGATAGAGCAGCGAGACGCTAGCGACGTTTCGACCAGGGTAAGTGTAGTAGGGTGTAACATAATGCATCACTTACAAGGCCGCGTGGAGACACTTGGACACCAAAACTGGCTACTGAGGAAATGGCAGCTCCAACCCAGATATGTTAGCAGAACTACATTTTTGATATGGTTTATGCAAATATCAGGTATTTCAAAAAAGTCCTGAGATGTAGAATTTCTCCTCGAGTACTGACGAATGTGCCATACACATTAGGGACTAATTGTGCTGTTGCTTTAAAAATCTCTCATAGTTTTACCTATCAGATATGAAAACACCGAATTTTCGCCTACACCGACGATTTTCATATGCTAGTTCGCGTAAGGTTTGTCGGAAAAGCTTCACGACAGGATTCATGTATAAGTGTCATATCAAGGCAATTACTCTCTAATTGGTTGCCAGACAATATAATCGTATACCACATCAAGGTTTTTGCTCATCCGTTGCTTATTAACATTCGTAGATTACGTTTACCAAATCTTTTTACGCTTTCATACTTCTCATGAACTTGTTCACTTCATACACGGCTGAACATGTCAATGCAAATGAAAATAAAGAAATCATATACTTTTTTGCGTTGATAGACACAAATACTCATTCGAGTAGATTTCAACAACTGGATATGAAAAACCAAAAATAAAAACTTAAAACTTTTTTTAGTATTTAATAGAGAAAATCGGAATGTTGGGTTATTAGTCTAAGTAATAGATGATCAAAAGGTTAAGACCATAGCTAAACAGTTCCTATAGTGATTTTCTAAGCCCGGCTTAGATGTGGCACAAGGCCGAAAGTAAGGGTCACCTAGTGAGGATCGAAGTCACTACTCAGTCGTAATTGATCTAACAAGACAAGCTTTCTAACCATTACACTACGTCGTGATACCCTATAACAGTTCCTATAATGAGCAGGAAATGTCTAACAAGAATTCCTAGAAGTGAGATGCACAGCCGGCATTTTGAATAATTTCAACAACTGGCTTTGCTATGGTCGATAAAAAGCGTCTGCAAAAAGATGGCTTCAATGTTATTCCAAGAGGGAAGATGGCTTCAAGATGTGCATGCACCTTTTGGAATTTATATTAATTTCTTGTTAACATACTACTAATAATAATACAACTACTACTATCCAACCCAACGTCATTCACTACAACTACTACAGAATCAATTCTGATGGTTCCTTGTTATCCACCCCAAACATTTCCAGCGCCGTTTGAAGAAAGAGGTGAGTGTATTCTTATTAGGTGTGTATGCTACCCGAACTGTATTTGTCTCAGTAAAGAAGATAGTTGACTGTTTTTCAACAATGTTAGCTACAAATGTAATCATTTCAAAAGCGCAATTCTATTTCTTAATGTTTTTCCAAAAGGGTTTTGACCCTTGAGTGTCTGAAAGAAAAAGTTTCAAATGCTGTAGCTGTTCTTCCAAAAATTGAATCCTGGCGTTCCTTCTCGAACAATACATCCCAGGAGATTCTCCTCCCAAATCCTTGGCTTCAAATCTATCACAAACTTTAGATATATATCCCATTGTCACTTTCCTTTCAAAAGCATAGTCATGTCTTGGCTGATAGTTAAAAGCAGTACGCAGCCACTGCTCCCAGGTAATAACAGCTCTTCATCTTTCGTTAGTTCTAACAACCTGATGTGTTTCTTGCCTTTGTTCAGGTGTTTCAGCTGATCTGTTCGCAGCCCTCCGGATTCTCTCGGCTTGTAGCCTTTGCTCAGAAGTCTCTTCTACCCCGCTAGATCTATAAGCAAACTAAGTTCTATAAGCTTCTAGTATTTCGTCTCATTGCACATAAGACTCAAATAATCTGGTAGCAACAGAGCTAGCTCTATTAGCTTCTAGTCATTCCTCAAATTCCCCATTAGTTTTAATTGCTCTTCTAGCAGCAAACCTCGCTCTGTTAGCTTGACGTCTTTCTACTCGTATAGCGTAATTGCTCTGCTGGCAGCCCTCTTAGTTATAACACTCTGATGTCTTTCCTGCCATTGCTCAAGTGTCACAGAAGCCCTTCCTATCTCTGATTATCTGCATCCTTCATGTTTCTTTCGGTTTGCAGTCCTTATTTCCATTTTTCTCATATTTAAACTGACCGATATAAGGACGTTTAGGGCTGCATATATATATATATATATATATATATATATATATATATATATATATATATATATATATTATATATTTGTTCCGTTGGCCTCCATAGGTCCTTGAAGAACCGCTTACATTTTTGCTCTTGAGTTGATAAAAGTCTTATTCGATGTTGTTCTATAGTGAGCGGTGCTTCGACACTGTTCCCAGCGTTTCACAATTTATAATGACATCGCTAATTGGACATTGGATTACTAGCAATATGAGGCATAATCCCATGAGGAAAAGATGGTACGGCCAGGTATATATCAGACTTCATGGAACCATCGCTTCCAGTTTTCAGCATTACACATTGGTGTGCATTCACGTGATATTGTTGTGTTGAGCGTCCACATAATCACTTCGCTGAGTAGTGATTGCTACGTTACACGGTTTTATGATTATTCGCGACGTTCATAGAAATATATTCCCCTCAATAAACTGTTAGGTTAGCAGGATAAATCCCTATGTAAAAAGGTCCAATATGCCTGGAGCTGTTTTGGGGTCAATTCTGTTTTTTCTCGATGTTCTATGTGGCCACCATCTTTATCTTGTAGAGGATCAAACGGCCTCATTTCTAATACTAGTATTTTTACTACTATTTTTACTTTCAACAAATGTGACAAGAAACAATAAGTAACAAGAATAATAATACAAAAACAGTTTTTGAATAAGAAATAATATTTTGATTTATATAACATCAAAGATACAATGCATTATGCAAAAAATGAGTAAAGATTTATGAGTGAAATTGTGATGATGTTTGTTATTTCAATTATGTGTGTAATTTCTGTTTATGAGGTAATTAAACAGTGTCTGTGAAATATAAATTTCCAGTGTAAATTGCTGAAGACATTAGTTGTTCAAGAGTTCGCTTTCTTTGACTGTAATGTGCCAAGAAGTAAATAAATTCTGGTTGAAATAATTTTCTGTAAATGAGAAATTTTTTTGTGTAATAATAATTGTCTGTGGTTCAGGATTTAGATGTTAATTCACTTGCAGGAATGAACGAAAGCTGATTTGTGAACGACTTGAGTGAGTGAATGTTCTGGAAGGCTGAAATTATGTTAATGGACTAAGAATGGATGACGTAGTTTTTAGTAGGCGGTGACGCTTCTATCTCGATGTTGAGTGGCTCGAATGTGCTAGTGAATCATTTTTATGTACTTGTTAATCACATGATAGGCTCGAAAACATGTTATCAATATTTTGGCGGTTCTCTGATTTGAACACTTGTGAGTAGGCGTAAATATGACCTTGGCATTCATTAACAACTCAGAAAGGTTTATTCTTGTACTTTTAGCTGAGCACTAGGTTGTGTTTAGCTTGCACAAGATTTTAGAACTTGAACGTAAAGATACATAAAATACACTTTTATTATTTATTGCCCAATCAGGACATTGTTAAATAACAGCATTATGGAGATTAAGTGTGGTACACTGAAATGCAGAAGTTAGGTTCTAAAATCTAATATGAACCTAACTGATGTTTTATGGGATATGATGGCGGGACTATTTGCACGTAAAATCCTCCGCTTGCAAATGTCAGGCAGATTTCTACAAGGATTTCATGTGTGGCCCGATGAAAAATTGAGTTGAAGATATTACTTGAACTAGAGAGCAAGTTTAATGATACTAGAAACTTACACCCGTGTGCAAAATATTTGAAAATTTATTTTCTTTATTTTCACCATACTGTCAGCTTAAGACCCACTGAATTTACAAGGTGTAATCGATTTCTATTTTTTCATCAGATTAGGCCATTTGCAGTGGTGTGCAGTAATATGAATCTAATTTCGGGGTGTATAATGAAATTTGTTTGGTCTTGAAAAATATTCCGTCATCCGTGATTGTATCCGATTTTTGTCAGGCACAAACACTATTGTCTCGACTGTCGTTTAGTTGTTCTACAGCCATTGTCTGCGATGGTTATTACTCCAAGTAAGCGCACGAAAATTGTAAATCTGCCCGAACGCACTGACTAGACTTACCAGTGACCAAATCAAAGTACTAAGGATTGGTGCGGAAACTCTCCTGATTTAAATCTAGTCGAAAATTGGTGGTCTATCCTCAAGGAACAACTTTGTTGAATGGACATACGAAGTGCTAATATGTGCACAGGCTCATGTTTCATTTGAAATTATGAAAACATAAGTAAATGATAATGGAATTAATTGTTTTGTTCCAATTAATATGCACAATGATGTATGATTAACTTTTGGCACGGCAATGTATTTAACTTTATTAACTGCTGATCAGTGATATTCAGTATATAGAGTTTGATATAGGGATAACTCGCATCTCTTAATTTTGAATATATCAAGGATAAGCGGTTAGAGATTACAGTGTGTGGAGATATGATAATTTGATTGGAAAAGACAGCAGTAATATTATTTTGGATAGTTTTGTGGCAATTGGAAGTTAAAGAACTTCATATTTACCGAAACGAAAAAGAAAGAAAGAAACAAACAAACAATAACGATGCTGTATTTTTGTTACGGTTGATGCTGAATTAGACTTTCCAGATGGTTTTATTTTCAAATTTATTTTTCATAGCTGTAATATTTTCATTATGAAAAGAAACAAGAATAGAATAGATATTCGATTTTTCCTTTTTTGGACTTCCACTAAAAAAAATAAAATTTCTCTTAATAGATTTTTCCGACTTTTTGTCCTTTTACAGAAACCATTAATTGAAAAATCGTCATGATGTAATTGTAGAAAGGGCAAGTGTTATTTATCTGTCTGAGTATAAAAATATATCAGAATTGTATATTGTAAGAACAAAGTGTCATTTTAATAACTAAAAACATACACGTCTTTTACTTCACTTACCGACACAGAGATTTCCACATGTTCCGTTTTTCACACTCTTCGTTATTTTATGCACCTCTCAAAGTAACGCATATGCATTTAAGATTCAGGTCTAAGCTTTTTTAACAATTAAAATAATGTACATAAATAATTATTTAAATACTTTCTGAACATTATTACCTACTTAACATCTGCTTAACTTCTTATTCATATTAACAACAGCATTCCTGTCGACAGATCAATCAGCTAATATTGTTTCCAAAATCAGATACTTAGATAAATAAAACAAAATATTAAATTAACTGTACCAAAGCTAATGACAATCCTATAGACATGGACCTCAACCCAGAATCGTAATACATCTCAAGATAAACCGAGGAAAAGAAGGCTTTCAGATAAGCTCTTTCTAGCCTTTCACCAGAAAAGACAACTGAACGATGGAATGATGCGTTTAAATTAATTATGTCGCACATCGACTCGTTCCTAATCTTTTTAAAGACTTCCTTTTACTTTCGGATTAGAACTCGTACATCATTATTATTAGTATATAATAATAATAATAATAATAATAATTATTATTATTATTATTATTATTATTATTATTATTATTATTTTTATTTTCTTTGATTTCTGGCGTTTACACATTTCTTCCCGGGTCCCTCTCAGGGACCTAAGGTTAGAAATGGCGTCATGACACTTTCCACTGACAAAAAATAAATAAATAAATAAATAAATTACGTAGATAAAGCCCTTTGTAAGGTGTGGGCGGTACTTGTCAGAACAATTTTTTGTATCTCCTTGAGACATGGACTTCCAGGAATCCCTTCAATTAGTCTACTGCAATCTTTTCCAACCAGTCCTAGGGCTCCAACTACAAGAGGGATTGTTGATGTTCCCATATGCCACATTTTCGAGATTTCTATTTCAAGATTCTTGTACTTTGACAACTTTTTGAATATCTTCAAAGATACATTGCAGTCAGCAGGGACTGCCATATCAATAAGGAGGCACCGTTTTTGTTTGTAGTCTTTAATAACAATATCTGGCCGGTTGGCCTTGATTGTTCTGTCAGTGTGTATTGTGTAGTCCCATAGAATTGTAACAGGTCCTATCTCCTATTATTATTATTATTATTATTATTACTATTATTACTTTTTGCATTCTATTCTGTACAATAAATACCAGTGACATTTCATGAGCTCCGGAGAAAAATGAAGTAATAATATATATTCTGTTTACATAAACTCTGATGTCAAGTGATAACACGTACATTTTTTTCTTATTTTACTTACATTGAGTAAGGGTGGAGTGCCATTACATGTAATCTTATGTATGTCATACAAAGTGAGACTGGCTTTGATCTTATAAATATTAGTGTCTTCTCTTTTTATAATTGTGTTGAGAGCCTCGACTATTATAGTTAGTTTTATAAGTTTATAGTTAGGTAAACTAAATTGTTGTGTTTTTATCAATTTCTAAATACTTATATCTAGTCATTAGATATAGTTTACAATATATATTGAAAAGATGCATTTAACATATTTATTTGAATATAAGGTTTCTTGATTTTACAATATCTAATCTATTTGTTTTCATATTCCTGTTAGTATAAATACTAACGTTCCAAAGAATAGGGCCATCATGTCCTTGTATAACAGATTCTTACCATATTCCGCATGCAACGATATACTAAATCGGCATATCATCTATTGATTAAGTTATCCAATTCTGTCATGACAATCTTTGTAATCATTCTCCATGAAAATTAGACTGCTACATATTAAGTGATCAGTGCATTCGATGTTCCCATCTATATAATAAATGCGAATGTCACTTTTTCATTGTGTCACACTTTTTCTACTTAAAGGATCACAACTGTCTAAATTTCAATGAGTCATTTCTAATAAAAATATTCTCGAATGACAGTGTTTCAAAATAAAAAAAAATTGTTCCTGTTCTCAACTTTACACCTAGAGGCCGTTGCACAACATATCATACCATTCTGGGATCAGATCGAGTTCGTGATAAAATTAAATACATTCCGGGACGAATCCAGACCTACAATCTTGAAATTTGGGATTACCACATTTTCATTACTGCTAGTTTTTTCACATGATTTTTGCGACGAATTTTGTTGTGCGATATTTTTTTTTTATACCTTGGAAATAAGTTTAGGAATGATCGAAATTAATTGCGAAATCCAACGAAAGTGATCCATGAAATAAAAATATATATATTTTTTTTTTACGGAAAGTAAGGACCTACGTACATCAAATGTCTTTAAATTAAGTTGTTGCAAGAGAATTATCGTTGAATTATTAAATGGTGTTCCAATAACTTGAACCGATTCTAAACGTGAATTAAGTTTAACAGTCTAATGACTTTTTCTTTTTCTTTCAGATTTTCCAACCATGGAAAGATTAACAATCAAACACCGTGTTAAAGTTATCGAAGCCTATTACGAAAAGGAACGTTCAAACAGAAATGCAATGAAAAATTCCCAGGTCGCATCATCTCTCAAAACAGCGAAGTCAATTGGCCACCTCGATCGTGCAACTTGACGACTTTAGATTTCTTCCTTTGGTGTCATCTCAAAAGTAAGATGCATGCCAACAAGCCAACAACAATTCAATAGCTGAGAGTTGAGATAATAAGGCATATTGGTGAGATCAAGTGACAACTATGCAGAGACGTCATCAAAAATATTGACCATCGAGTGGAGGTGTGCCGCCGATGCCTGGTCGGCCATTTGAGCGATATTATTTTTCACACATAATTGCTATGGCGTAAATAGCATGAGCCAATAGAGAAATAATTTTTCAACAATAACACTGAGTATTTACTGCTGACTTTGATCCGACTTATTGAAACACCCTTTAAAAGGTAAGTTTAAATATTAATGCAATAATTAAATGCAGCGATAAATTTTGAGTTCTTTTTAGTTCATTATTGCCTATCGATAGGGCAACATTTAAGGTAGTAATCTATATATTGTATATATTTAAGGTATATATTGTATATATATATATTGTATATATATATATTGTATATATATATATTGTATATTTAAGGTATTTATTGTATATATATATATATATGTATATATATAGTGTATATATATATTGTATATATATATATATTGTATATATATAGTGTATATATATATATATATATATATATATATATATATTGTATATTTAAGGTATATATTGTATATATATATATATATATTGTATATATATATATATATATTGTATATATATATTGTATATATATTGTATATATGTATCGTATATTTAAGGTATATATTGTATATATATATATATTGTATATATATATATATATATATATATATATATATATATATATTGTATATATTTATATTGTATATTTATATATATATATATATTGTATATATATATATATTGTAATTATTTAAGGTAGTAATCTATATTGCACATGAACACTAATTTACTATGTAATTGTCGCTTTTGTACAGCGCAACTATTATTCATGGATCTGGCTCCCATCTATTTGTTTAAATTTCAACCAGTGATTGATTTAGTGTTTATCTTCACGGGAATCGTTAATTCTGAATATGTATTAGCCATTTCATGCTTTCTCTGACCTGGTGTTTTTTGTAATTATTTAACAATTCAGATTAAACCTCATATATTATCCTGTTAGCTGTATTCATTGGTTGAGTATATTTAACGATTTCATTCACAGTGATTTTAAATTCACTTTCTTTCTTTTCTTTTTATGTGTCATCTTATTTCAGGACGCAGGCGATCATGGCTCTCCACTTCTATCTATCCCTTTCAGCTGTCAAGAATTTATTTCCATCTGCCACCTCTCACAGTCCCTGTTCTGTCATCCACTTGCTTAAGTCCGTCAGGTATGCCAAACGTTGCTTTCCCATGTCTCTCTTTCTTTCTATTCGATCCGTGTGTATCAGGCTCTCCAGGATTTCCTTCCTCATTATAAGTCCCAGGAACTTCAGCTTCCTCTTCCTGATATTAAATATAAGCCTCCTCCTTGTTTGTAACCTCTCTAAGACATCATCGTTACTCACACGCTCGGTCTATGATATCCTTAGCATTCTTCTGTAGAGCCACATCTCTTTTGCTTTGAGTCTAACCTACATCTTTGAGGAAATCGTCCAATATTCGCTTCCTTAAAGAAGGAGAGATGTCACGTAACAGTTCAGTATTTTTGCTTTGTTACCAAAGGTATATCTTTGTTACTAAAGATAGATATCTATATGTATATTTCCTTTATAAATAGAGTATCTATTTTGACATTACAGTAAACGAGGAGCAGGATACATTCGGATATTATTTCTAAATATTTTGTAAAGTAGTAGCTGTTGGTTTAGACGATAACGCAAGATGGATTAATTACTTTATCACCAACAATTCTGTCAATACAAAGACAACCAATATCTACTATATAAAAGTGTATGCTGTGACCGATCAGTAACGTTATTAAGTTGGAGTCCATACTATTTTATTTCAACTATCGTCTAGTCGAAGCTGTCAGTAGCAACTAGAATTGCGGACGGGTGTATAGTCTTAATCTTATTACGAGATTTGTAAGAGCCATTATCTGCAACTTCCTGAAGAAACACGGCACATAGAAGATGCAAGTCTAATGCTCTTATTCTTTAAAGAACTTCTTTATATCATCTGATTGTATATTTCCCAAATAGGTTTCAGTTACGTCATGATTTAACTTTTTGATTTCAGTATCAATATCAATCTTAGTATTAATGGTATTACCATGCCGATCTTTTAAAATGTATTTTTCTAAGCAAAAATGCATGTATTATCATTGAATATTCTGGCTATGCTTAGAATAGTATCTATCTATCTATCTATCTATCTATCTATATATATATATATATATATATATATATATATATATATATATTTTTTTCAGCACATACTTGGATCACGTCTATAAAGAAGTGTTGACTTGTGTCATATATCCACAAACCGTCTTATTATGTTCAGTAGAAAAAAAAAACCTAAACCAAAAAGCAATATAGATAGGAAACTATAGGGTGTTTACTCATTCCCCCACGAGAATGAGATGTGACACAAGGTCAGATCAATGTGTGGACCCGAGCGCGTGCACCCGGGCAGGGTCAAAAATTCCCCTCAGCCCCCGCAAACGTTGGTTGCGTTGGCCTCGGTGCAATGAAGAAGGCGCGGCCCCAAGTAGCTGTTCCCCAGGCTGGGCACCTCTTAAGTATAATTTTCCCCAGTTTTCCTCAGCTGCCCTCTGTCCTTTGACAGAGAAGCCCCTGAGAGATGAGAAATGAGAGATGATAAGTCATGCGAAATCCGACAAAGGAGGGATTTTCACGCGTGGAAACACTTCAGTTAATGTGTAAATGTTAATTTCTCAATATGTCATTTATGTACGATCTAGTGCCATCATGATGTCTCATTTGCATATTAAAATTTAAAAAAACAAAAATATTTGTAAAGCAGTAGCTGTTTTTTTAGACGTCAACGTAAATTGGTTTAAGAAATTATCACCAACACTTCTGTCAGTATAAAGAACATCAATGTCTAAATGTATTCAAACCTGAGGAATGCTCATAACTTACTTCATATAATAGATCCGTACTTAGGTTTCTGTACGTTTTCTATAAGTTTTGACTATTTCTCTATTATTAAGTATTTGATACTTGTAAGGATATCATTTTTCTTTACACGAATTGTCTGCTAATGATATGATTTGTTTGTTAATTTTATAAATATAAATATTTTTATTAGTACTGATGCGAATGTTTGGTAAGTTGTAGGAAACCCTACAATATTTCTGTCAAAGTGAGCATTTTTTATTGTATTTGTTTTAAATCGAAGATAGACTATCCCTTCAGATAATCAGTCAGATATTTCTTCAAAGATACCTCTAAGAAGTTTTGAGTCTATTTTATATAGAAGTATAAAGAATGGAGCCACACGTTCTGTACTTTTACTATAGCAGGTCTTACTACTTATGTGTTTACTTTAGTGTATAATCTTAAGTTTGCATCTTGATATCTTTGCTCTTTGATATATGTATAAATCTGGTCCTCTTTTTTGTTTAATGTTCTTTGTTCCAAATGACACTCCATAATATTATTACTTTCTCTTCTAATAAGACATCTTTTAGAGTTACTGTTTCTTTTCCGCTTTCACGGTATAATTCGTTTTCGAATATTCTTTGAAGATTTTCCGTGACAGGAAAACATTATCCGCTTATTACATCACCGTATATATGACGCCATTTGTGGATTTCCTTACACAAATCTCATTTACTGCTGGAAATTTTTAATAGATGTTATCTCACTTGACGTCTTCACTTTACCTTGATATCGGATGTTATGTTTAGAGACCTACTCATCTCATCCATGATGGTTATATCTATGATCTACTTATATTTCTCTTTCTACATTATCTATCTTCTTGTTTTTTTTTCTTTCTGTTAATGAGTCTGTTGTATTATAAATAAAGGTTTCTGGATAGAATAATGAAACGACAGTTTGTAATGAACGATAATGATTAGGAAGAGAACAACGCATATAAGATTCGTCAGCGGCGGGCAGAAAAAAAAGTAATCAAATGATAGAAAATGAATTCCACAATGAATCTCCAGCTGCAGGTTATCTGCCAACCGCGCCACGCGGTCAGATGTGGTACAAGGCTGAATTTAATATGAAGTATCGAAATACGGAGGCTCGGCATAAACTTCCCCGTAGATCCCGTATAAATCGGGGTCGAGTAGATGTATGCCGAGACGAGACTCTGTCCTTTGACAAAACCTCGCCTGGGGATCCTCTCAGCACAGAGACGAATCTCCAACTGCAAAACAACGTACAGTCTTTACTACTGTATTTGAATGGGGACATAGCCATTATCCCCCGTTGTTATGCTACAACAGAATCATTTATAACTTGACGTGAATTGGATTATAACACTAGCATTTACATATATTAAATTAATTCCTTCTTGTAGTTTTGGTTTTAAGCATAACCGCTCCCAATTTAAAGAATGTTTAATTAATTATTCTTAAGTTTTTTCTCTTATTTTATATATATATTTTTATGTATATATATGTTTGGCTATGTCAACGAACACGCGTTTTATACTTTCGTGGTGCCAATAGATAGAAGTTGTAACTTTAGTAATGCTATTTGTAGTTGAGACTTTGTAATTGCAGATAAGATCTATAGTACACCGTTGAACATTGCTGGTGTCAGACAAATAGCACTCGTACTAATAGTACTTGCCCGATAATACACGATCGAATAGTAATTTGTACAGCGATCCGAAAGAGAAATAATATAAGAAATAGAGTAGAGAATAGCGGGACGTATAGGAATAAAGAATCGACTAGAAATAGCAATCTGAATAGTAATAGAGGATAGAATAGAAATGCGATAAATTAGACACACGCAACCTCTTATATATGTGATTCGTCTATAGTCACGTGACCTACTTAATTCAATTATGGGATCGCCTGTGTTTGCACACTGGCGATCTATGTTGAAACTCAAGTGTCGGCAGCGAAACTTTATTTCTTATGTAACACTTAATTTTATGTTGGAATGTTTATGTTAGGGTGTTAAGTGATTATATTATTTTGAAAGACATTGCTTGTGAGTGTAAGTTTTTTTTTCTATACTTAGTATTATATCGCTTACCCCGAATAGTATTTCAATGGCCTGAGACAGAAATCAGCTTATTCAGAATATTACCTGTTTTCTTTTACTGAGTGTTAAAGAATAAATCGAAAAAAATATTATTAAGGAGAGAGAATAGAAAAAGACCAGGAATTAAAAATACCAAAGATAATCACAGACATTGAATTTTGAGAGATCCTTAAGCGAGAATTGCTGGAGATGAATACAGTTGCATCCTGCCATTTCAACACTAGGTTGATGAACTGATTTTCCGACAATCTTGTATTGCGTTTAAATTTATAAAATATAGGTAACGTAGCGAATAGTCTATCAGAACAATTACAATAGAAATATTTATAAAGGGAAGTTATGTAACGTCGTGGGAAAATCGACTGAAAACGAAATGCCAAGTCAGGACCAATAAATAAACGGATTATTCTTTAGATTTTATGGAAAATCTCTAAATATAGGACGTACTGTAGACTTATAAATATGTAAGTTTCGGACATGTAAATAATTGCCCAGTGCGACATAATGGACGAAATTTATTAGCTGTCGAGATACCGTTTGATTCAAGGGATTTGGATTTTACTCACATGATTTTCGGAACCCTTAATTATCACACGCAATTACATGATCGCAAGAGAGATAATCACAGTTTTACGCTTCCACATTCTTGTGATTCCTTATAATTTATAACTGTTTTTATTTATTTATTATTACTATTATTATTATTATTATTATTATTATTATTATTATTGCATGTTATATCTCCTGCTCTGTATCCTTTAGAGCCGGGTCCAAACTATGATACTTAGGCACTACAGTAGAATTTTGATTTAATTGATAGCACTTTTCTTAGTATATGGGATGTTCCTACTACGGTGATATTCTGGGCAACTTGACCTGGGACACTGTTAGAAAAATTGTCCATTCCTTTTGTTGCGAGGCGCAGAGTTCCGAATACTCTTGGCAGAGTCTCAGTCATAATTCCCCATATCCTGTTAATCTCCATCTACAGGTCTTTGTATTTAGACAATTTCTCAATACACTTCCTGAATATCTTGTCTTTTAGGATAATATCAGGTCTGTTGCCATTTATTTCCTTGTCAGTTTAAGTTGGCATGTCCCAGAGGATAGTCACATCGTTATTTTGGGTAACTGTATTTGGCTGGTGCTCAAACTATCTCTCATTGACTTCGCTTTTGTATTTCTTGCATATCTTATAGTAAACATATGTCGCTAACTTGTTATGTTTGTGGGTATATTCAGTTTTTGATATTTCCGGGCATCTTGAGATAATATTTCAGTTTAATCATATTTTTATCATATCCTCCCTTTCGAGTTACTTCCAACTTCATATTTTCCGTAGACTATTATTATTATTATTATTATTATTATTATAATTAATTCTGTTATTTACACATTTGCACAATAGTTCATTTGTTATATTTGGGTCTAACCGTGTAGAAATCTACTGAACCCAGCCCTTCAACCATCGTCACATTTCCCTGCATTGCCCTGCTGTTTTCGCCGATTCAAACTCCTCCACTGTGCTTTGAACAGGAATAGGTCTTTTATCCCATGTTTCATTTTTAGGATTGGGTTTCCGTTTGCTTCTAAAGTCCACTTCAAATCTAAATGTTTCCGCATAAATATTTACTATTTATTCATTCATTTTTCTCTGTTGGCGCAAATAGTTCGCCTATGTTTCGGTTCACAGCTCTTCTCACACTTTTGAATTACACTATACGCTTATCTATTTTTGCTTCATTATGGTTGGGTTTCCGCTTCTTTCTAAATTCTTATCATTCTCTTTCAATCCCAGTAGCCCATTGCGTTTTAGTGGCATTATCGCTTTGCTTGGGGTGAAATTATTAAAAAATAAATTCGTTTAAACTCTTATTTAATATTTGTATCATTAGCCAAATTTTTGCACCATGATTTTCTCATTTCAAACGGACTTGTCCTTTTTCCACATGAAGTTGAAGTAATATACTGAATGAATAGTTGCTAGAAAAGACGATTCAGTTGGTCATCCTAGACAATATTTTGCCAGAATATATTTTGCATATTTAAAATTCTACTATTATTCCATGCATCAAATATTTCTGCTATATTTGGCTTACCGTTTCTCTTTCATGGCTAGATATTCTTGATAAAATACAAAGAAGAACCTGTAGCATTAATGCTGCTGAGCTGGTATATTGATTTCAGTCACTCTCCCGCCGCTTTAACGTAATTCCTGTTTAACTCTTCTATAAATATGTTCGGTGTAATTGTTCTGGTGACCTTTCTCGTCGGTATCTCGGCTTGACGAATTTAAGAGCAGAATTAGATTTGCAAATATGTCTCATATCTGATATTGCTACTTGTAAACCTAAGTGATACAGAGGGTGTCTCCAAAATAATTGACCTATTTTAAAAAACAATTATCTTGAAAATAATAAGCCTAGATCGATGAAATTGAACAGTTCAGGTACTGAACATCATAAGTTTATCATGGGACCGAGTTAAATCTGTGCACCGCCTGTGAAACGACACACGTCAAATCGGTAGTTTAGCTCTTGCCAAACACACTGTAGCATGTCTCAGGTAACATTATCCAGTGCGGAAGTGATTCTCTGCTTGAGCTCATAAATACTAGAAGGAAGTGTGGGGGCATAGACCAGTCCCTTAACATATACATATGTAAAGAAATAACATAGAGGACAGGTGAAGTGACCGCGGCTACCATTTCGTCAGAAAATTGTCTTAATCTCTACCACACCCGATCCGTCTCTCTGGCAGATTCTCACGAAGATAAGCACTTACTGTTCTCGTCCATTAAATATAAAATCTTGATCTGTTTCTTTACATTCTGTAAAAATTTGAGGTTATTTCAACAAGAATTGCCAATATTATTGTCCTGCGAAATTATGTCAATTTTTTTTTGGTGGGGGAACCTATATTAATAGTCTCTTCTTCGTCACATGTCGGTTTTCAAAGTCTGTTTTGTTTTCATGTCTTCCGGTTAACTACGATCTTCAAAAATGAAAATGCAACGTCAAAAGTCATCTTCTGTCTCCTTGAAACCTTTTCCTTTATTTTACCCTCTATATCTGTTACTCTCAGTAGAGTCTTGCATTATCATGGCTTTTATTGATTTGCTTCTTTTGAAATGGGTAAAAAAAAATAAAAGATCCACAATTTAAGATTAGATATTACAATCTTTCTTTTACTCGACAAAAATACCCGAACGACATTTCTTGATTGCTTCCGTTTCGCGCTCTCCGTGTATGTACTATAGTTTATTTTATATATTTTTTTAATTACAAATTATACTTATTAATATGTACAGATACAATATGTCTATATTTTGGTAAAGTACAATTTTTATATAAAGACATTCCATTTTTCTCGATGTGTTTGTCTTTTCTCCCACTAGCACTCTTTATTAGTTACATTGCAGAATAAATCTTTATAATTGTATGTTCGTGTGATATTGTCCTAGAGTCTCTGTTTTCCTTAGTTAATGACGTATATGTATTCATTTTTCCTTACTATTATTTATCCGTAGGTATAACTGCACATAATATTAGTACTGCTACCAGTAAATATCCTCTACTACAAAAGTATTAGAGACAATATTTTCAACAAGAGACAAGAAGTGAAATTTGATAATTATTTTTTCTAATAATTACTATATTTCTGAAAGGATTACAGAGTTCAAAGTTTTCTAATTACAATATCTTACCAATACACGTAGAAACCTCTTAAAAATACAATTATATTTTTACAATTGTTCATTTGACGAGGACACTCTTAGACTGCAGCGCTAGACAAACTTGTTAAATGTGAAGCAGCTCTATGCCTTGATAAGAGGAAAATAAATAAATGGAAATTACTTTTCTTGACTTAAGTAGGGCAATAAGTGATGTAAATTTGCACTTATTTATGGGGAAGATTATTTCAGAAAAAAAGTATTAATCGATAAGTTGTCATCTTTGTCTAAATATTTGTAATGGCGGAAGGATGAATATCACACACCCGAACAGACAGGCACACACACGTAACAATACGATCACACGCAAAAACACGCATACCTACCATTCTTTTAAATATGTTTCGGAGAATATGACAGACAAGAAAAATTTAATTAATTTTTTATTTAGTATTACCAAAGTTCTAATATTTTCTTCGTATGGCAGAAGTAAGAGAGTGTATTTTCGTATGACAGGGCTAAGAGCGTGTAAGATTATTTCCTATTGTCCAGTGTCCCAAGCGCTTTCGGCCATCTTTAGTCATATTCCGGGATGTATTTGGTGATTTTGTTGAGTTATCATCATGCTTACCTTTCTAAGATGACTTCTTAATATCTGCTGCATAAACCATTATTTTAAGTGACCCCCAAAATAAACAAAAATACAAAGGTCGGATAAATATGCAAGCCACGGAAGCGGTCATTCCTTATCTATTTATCTTACATGGTAGATGTAAACCAATGCCTAGCGACCATTGTGACTAAAATATTCTGGAGCCCTATCAGGCATGAAACAAATGCGTCTTCGTATTAATAGGGGAATATCCTATAGCAGGCCTGGAAATGTGCTCGAAAGTATATCACTGTAGGCAGCACCTGTAAGGCCTGCTGGGAGACCATATGAACCTACCAGAGAGTCACCTACAATTCCAGCCCAGACATTAATCGTAGAATGACGCTGTTGTCTAGCCTGTATTGTAGCACGGGAAATCCGGTACGCCCACATGTTGGTTGTGAATTTTTTTTTTATTCTATCACTTCTAATGTTGCCTCATCCATAGACATGATTGAAGCGACCAAAAACTAATCGGCAGTTTGTGAAATTAACCATCGGCAAAAGTTTAACTTTGGTGAGTGATTAAAGGGCGAACAATACTGCATACGTTGCAAATGATACGGATAAACGTCCTGCTCTTGAACAGCTCTTCATGCGGTACTATGTGATGTACGACATGGTAGGACCACTTGATGTTTGCTGATACTTGGATCGTCTCCGACAGCCTGTAGAATGTCTTCTTCTGGGTCAAGCGTACGAGCGAATCTCGGTCTTCCTCGATCCATAGTTTGTGGTGTCAGTGGTCCTACCTCAGCAACGCGACGATAGAAGAACAAATGTTGACTGCCTTCGGCCTGGAAACACAATCTGATACATCCGTGAAGCCTCGCGTCGATTGCTATTCGCGCCACCGTATATAAATATCATATCCGCCTACTCACGATATTAATATCCTGCCATTGCTAAACAGAAGATTTCCCAGTTAACTTAGTATCACACACGTTTAATGTTGATGAGAGAGGAGCCAGAAATTTACACGAACGTACAATGGAACTTTTATGTTTATATGGACTTTTGTCCTTGTTTTGGTGTGAGGAACCCGCCCCCACATTTTGTAAAACTATTTTTCATACAGTCTTATATAATATGATTTTTTATATATAAGATAAAATTGTAACTGACTAAAAGATTATTAAGTTCTTGGTTTTGATGCTAAAGTAGATATAATATCCAGGTTGCTTACGGTCAAATCACGCTGAAAACACCGGTTCTGGTTCGATCACCGAAGTTAAGCATCGTAGAGCCAGGTCAGTACTTAGATGGGGCACCGCTTGGGAACACCTGGTACTGTAAGCCCCCAAAGTCCAACTCTTACCTCACAGTCGGTTGGTGGGGGGTAAGCGGTAGTGTCAGAGCTATGCCGCCCGGAACTTCGTTCCTGGTAGGACCACCCAAGGCGGACAGGTCTGAAACACACGCCGGCTAACAAGGGCTCTGGTGAAAATCCAAGGAGCGTCTGCATCGGTAACCGGCGGCTTCTGGCCGTTCCTGTCTCTGCGTCTGTGGGAACCCCGCGGCAAGCAAGAACGTTATCCGAGTAGGTCTGGGTACCCTACTTCTGTAATTTATCCCAAAAATCTTCTTCTCATAACAGGAAGAAGCCTGCTCAATCCGCCCAGGGTGAATGCCGCATCAGTACAGTAGTACAGTAATATCCAGGTTTAGATAATTTTGATAAGACGATGCCATCTTGTTACAGTACACCCATCTTGCTATATATTTTGATCGAAAATAAAATTCTAACGCCCTAAAAGAAGATATTTTGACCAGGAAACCATAGAGAACAAAAGCAAAGTTTTTTTAAAAAATAGGAACTATCAAATATATGTTCCTTGCAGTCATAAACTAATCAAATCTTTGGAATGTATGCTGATGAATATGGCCTGTAAAACTTAACACTCACGGTTGTTACTAACGTTAAGCGTCATGGAAAAAATGCAGAAAGTTGTTGGAGATTGAGCGAATGCATTGAAGAAGAACAATTTTGATTGATTTGTATGTTTTTAAACGGTGTATTAAGCGTTTTCAGGTTAATTAAATAAAGAACATAATTTTATAAAGTTAGAATATTTTGGAAATAATACTGAATTTCTAAGACATGCCTTAATAACAGACCGAATTAAAGAGGTGGAATCATACATTTCCCAAGGATATTCGCGTAA
The DNA here is from genome assembly GCA_903632075.3 of Acanthosepion pharaonis. Classification (NCBI taxonomy): domain Eukaryota; kingdom Metazoa; phylum Mollusca; class Cephalopoda; order Sepiida; family Sepiidae; genus Acanthosepion; species Acanthosepion pharaonis. The sequence goes on along the minus strand of CAHIKZ030004965.1, from coordinate 118,957 downwards.
GCTAATATAACAAAACCGAACACAACATTCTAATTTCGAACCGTCGTCCATTCCACCTCCCGTATATCCAAGCTTACAACATCTGGTATTCTCAAGCAGTCATCCATCGGGGGATTGATTAGGCCTAAGGTTTCTTAACCTCACTTAAAGATAATCAGCTTTTCAACGTGATATAACCGCAAGCCAACAAGGACAAAGTGGAAGCTATGGAGGTCAAGGTTACTTAGAGCAACAAAAGGCAGTTGTACAGAGCCATGATCTCTCACATGCTGAAAGATCATAGTATATAAAAAACCGAAATGCGAATATTTGTATGTAATTGATATTCAATAAATATTGTACATATTTTAAGCTTTATTCTGAAGTAATAGTTTCATCGAATTGCTCCATCTGTGATTGAGATTTAGAGGTTTGAATTATGCTATTAAACGTCAAGTAAAATTAAACATATTTAACCCTAGAAAACTAAGCTTGAGTGTAATATACACAGAGCAAATTTTCCTATTTTTAATTAAAATATTTCAGTAACTGACTTTCTTACCTAAATAATATGTTTCTCAGTTCCTATTAATGTTAACTCAAAGTACAAAGTTTGAAGTGCCTGCATGTAAAACATTTCAAATAAAGATTTATATTTATTTATTTATTTTTTTGATGTTTCAAAATCGTGTATAATATACCCATAGTTAGTACTGGCGTAACTTTAATTGATGGTTAGTGTTCTAGAGTTAAGCGTGTTGCAATGGTAGTTTGCCGTCACTTTCTAATAGATATCATGTACCAGAAATATCTAAACTATTAGCAGTATAGAAGCATTTTCACAGATCAATAGTTTGTAATGTTTTTGAGTAAAATACATAAGTAGATCTCAGTAAGTACCAGAATCACAAATAACTATAAGAAATAATCAGGATGTTGATATTCCACATTATTTCAAAGAAATGGTTAGAAAAGCATCTCCGTCAATACTCTAAAGACCAATAACAATTATTGGCCTTGAGAAACCTATTTCCCCTGACATTTTTTAAGAAAAATAATTTATATATTTCAACTGACAGTTGAAATGCGATATATGAATGCCGAATGTTTCCTTATAAGGATACTGCCACTATTACCATTACCAATTTTGCCTTCACATTCCAAACAACTGCATAATATATGAACGAATATAAGTAAAAAAAAAATCGCGGTTGTAATAATGTTATGCTTATATGTCTGCAATGAAACACGTGTTGCTTCCGCTATCGTATGTAGGAGATGCCAAGACTCGAAGATGATCGTGTGAATAATAAAAAATGTACCTTTGAAGTCGGTAGACCAAAGATATATTTTGCGTCTATTCGATTCTAATAATTCTGCTGAAAGTGAAAGAAAAACTTCATGCAGTATATAAACTTTTCCGGCTCCATGACAAAGATATATAGTGCTGTACAAGTGTATGTGAACACCTAAGATAACATTTAAATAACTGTCTCTTTTTTCCGTTATTAAACAAATCCTCATTAAACTATATATTCACCAGCAAAAAAAAAAACTTTATTAAATGAATAACAGCCATTTTGAAAGTTTTCAAAAGCTGAAATAAAAATATTAAATAAAATTAAAAATTCAGATGCGCAAAAGCAAGTGAACACTTACATTTAATATTTGGTGAATGCTTCGTTTGGAGTATCTGGCAGTAGTGAGCGCTGAGTTTTGACCATTCTTTCACTTGAATCACATATTTTCAATTATGTCAGGACTTTGGTTAGGTTATTCAAAGATTTCTCTTTACGTAACCATTCTTTTGTGGATTTCCGTTGATGTTTCAAACCATTGTCCTGATGGAAATTCTAACACAGTGTTAAGCCCTACTTTTGAACTGACGACAAGACACATTCCTTCAGAATTGCTTGGTATCTTGCAGAGTCCATTGTGCCATCCTTGCTTACTATGTTGAAAGTCCCAGGTGCGACAAAGCACCCCAAAATTTTAAGTCGAAAGCCATAGACGGCCGTATATATATCAGCAGTGCGCATCAACTACCGAGAATTGAAACCCGGACCGTTAGGATGTGGGAAAACGTCACACCAACGGGCCTCGATATATATATATTTTTTCCCCCATTCGATTACATTCGTTAATTAAAAATTAATTTACACGCTTTTTTAAATTCCCAGAATAAATAAACTTGATAAGTCCTGGGACGAAACCAGTTGTCTTTATTTTAGCATTTGCTTTTAAAAATGCCTTATAAATATTCTTTTCCTATCTATTATTAAATACTGTACCACGAAAAATTTATTTAAATATATATATATATATATATATATATATATATATATATATATATATATATATATATATATATATATATATATATATATATATATATATATATATATATATATATCATTCAAAAAATGTATAAAATTGCACAGGTCTCTGTTTGAAAAGGAGTAGATGTTTATTCCTTTAATCCTGTTTCAGATTTAGCCTTCGCTTCATTCTAAATTCTCCTTCTATACTTCTAACCTTTCCGCCTATGTTTCTGATTTGTTTTTTACTATTGGATTATTTTTTTCTCAATAGGAGTAAATAAATTCGCCTATCGTCTGTTCCATCCTCCTCCCCGGAATCTTTTCATAAAAGTAGAACTCTATCCTTTGTTTCCTGTTTAGTATTGTATTTCCGGGTCTTTCCAAAGTCTATATCAAAAGTACAATTCTATCCTTTCCGTTTAAATCAATGAACTTTGGTTTACTATTGAATTATTTTTCTTTTCTTAATATGATTACGTAAATTCGTCTATCGTCCGGTTCACAGCCCTTCCCGGTCTTGTTAGCAGGAATATAGGTTTATACTTTGTTCCATTTTTAGGACTGAGTTTTTTACGGTTTCCTTTTAAAGCCTTTTCTTCATGTAAACTTATACATCGAGTGGCTGTTTGGCTTGTAGAGAACGAATATCATTGTATAAAAAAAAAATCAAAAAACAATTAAACACTATTGACCACACCGGGCAATATGAGAGTTTCAATATTTTTTCTTCTCTTGTTTCAAAGTTCTGACTCGAAGTTGTATATTTCTGTTAAATACCAATATATTGAATCCTTTTAAATATCATCAGTATTATAAAGGATCTTCAGACCATTTAATCCTTTCTGCGATTTCAGCGACCGATCTATCGATAGAAAAAGATGTTCATCATTTACGTCTCAAGATCAGTCTACTGATTATGATGGAGATTCACTGATTACATAGGAATTCATAGCTGGAATATGAATGATCTTGAGAAAAAATCAACATTTCATACGAACTTTTCCGGGAAGTATGACTGTCGATAAACAGAAAATATAACTTGGAATTGGAATGAAAGAAGCAATGTCACATATAGAGAAGCCATCATAAACATTCAGGATATGGAATAAGCAAATATCAAACAACTTATATGCCTTCCGTTTTAGATCAGTTATAACAATCTAAGTATAGGAGATAAGGCAATTTAACATAGAAAAGGCTGCATTAGATGTAGTTTTGTACAAAATCGCAAAGCTTTCTGCAAAATCAAAACATTAATTTATGAAAACGTTTCATGGACTTAAATGGCGTCTGCAAATAGAATATTTTATATGGAGTCAAATTCGTTCAGAAATTTTATACAAACGAGTTCTCTGAATTATGATTAAAATGGTTTCAAGCTAATGAACGCTGTTGATCACACAGAGGATCATACTAATTCGAACCTCATGAACTAGCACCAAAGAATCATAAGCAAAAGAATGTACCAAATCACAGACGCCACATTATTTGATGACATTCAGGAATAGCATCAACTAAAATAGATATCATCTGTAACTCGATGCGGTAATAATGACACAATGAAATATTGGTATTAAACACTACTTAAGAAACGTTTAGGTAGGATGCCCCGTGAACATTAGAAATAAGAATATCAATTAATTTAGGGAACCTATTT
>CAHIKZ030004965.1:47500-110000 GCA_903632075.3 Acanthosepion pharaonis | reverse complement strand
TATTGTTTACCAAGGGGTGCGGATTATGCGTGACCAGAAACATTGTTCCCAACTTTCAGCAAAATTTTACTTGCGCGTATTATGGATGAAGGCGTATTATACATGGGGAATTATGGTATATATTTTGTGATATATATTTTATCGTGTTGCGCAAAATAACTACAACTTTGGCATCAGAACGTCTTTTTCAGTTCAGGGAACAACCAGAAATTTGAGCTGTGTCGAATTTGCTGGCCCACGGAAGATGTGTGAACGAATCTGAGCAACAAACGGTGTCATCATTTGATGTAAAATTCAGATTCGTTATATGAGTTCTTGCAAGACATCATTGTTTTCATATGTCTGCGAATTTAGTTTAGCGAGGATGATGATTGGACGAAAACTTCTTTCAATTTTCGTTTCTTTGTACATAACTCGGGCATAATCAAACGCCATTACCTAATGATGTCACACAGCCAACTGACATTAAGAAGAATTGATTAAGACTTTATATACCACCGAACACATGTTCAAACATCTTTCTGTCTTCAACTTTAGCGCAGACTTACATTAACAGCCATATTTCTCAGTCAAGTCTCGTAATCCGTTGGAGAGATATCGATTGATTAATTCATCTTAAAAACATCATTTTGCCAGACCCAGTGTTGTCACTAATATAAAGTTACATTCACATAGTAATTGATTTGGGTTTAATGTACAAAATGTCTATTTCAAGGTAGTTGAACTGTAAGTACTCTGCAATAGTTTAGACTTTATTTACATAATTTGCCCTCGGACTATTCCTAAATTTTTGTTGCATTTTTAAATATGATCTGGGTGAAATATTTTTTTATGGTTAGGTAAGGAATGTTAAGTAATAGTTTCAGACTATTATTTTTTTTGTGGCAGTGTATTTGGCTCAGACTTTCTGAGGCTGACCTTAAGTTCAAATGGTAGACAAAATAGGGATGAGGATTTTGATTGGTTGAGCTTAACGTGGGAATGTTAATGTTAGAATGTGTTTAAGGGGAGTTAAGTTCCACGTATAGAAGAATGCAGATGTGTTAATTTCGAGTGTGGTAACTGCTTCACAGTGAGGTGCGATAGCAAACCCTCTGGCTAGTTAAAAAATGTACACCTCGCCTTGTTTAATAAAATATTTTTTTAAAAAATCCCTTTGGTTGAAGTTTCTCATTTTACCTCCGAAAAAACCAACTAGCGATCACCCGACCGGGAGAAGGCGTTCGAGAGAAAATGTGAAGAGGACAACTTTAATATGATCACCTGAAACCGTCAGTCAAAACACACCCAAAAAGAGGGAGTCCATACAATATGAACACAAACATACAAATTACAGGTTGACCGTTTATATGATGTCATATTGAATGAGTTGAAATTGGTGCCATCAAACGTTTGAAATTGAATATTTTCAGATAAGCTACATTTCCTAGTTCCACCAGTTCAGACCTTTACAGTTAAAGTCCGACATACCATGTAAATAGAGTAGCGTAGTCATCATTCAATGTACATATCGTCGATTCGTCTTCATATTCTACTGATAACAAGGAAGTCCCATTCGGTCAGCTTCTTCTAAAGAGCTAATGGCTAGTAAACACACTGGCTAGTTAAAAAGATACACTTTGTCGTATTTAATGAACATGGTAAGTTTAAAATCCCTTTCGTTGAAGTTCTCATTTTACATCCGAATAAACCAACCAGAGATTACAGAGTCGAGAGAAGAGAGAAGATACAACGTTATGAGTGAATCAACAACGTCGTCCAAGAGACCGTCAGAACGAGGGGATATGCAACAGCAGATATCACACCGTTTCGGTCGTTGAGCTCTTCGGCCCCCAACAACCGCTCGTCTATCCTTCGGGCAATGATTAAATTTACGAGGGTGTACTGATCTCATTGCGCTGTCTATATCAAGGGATACCCTGCATTGTTCATATTTCGTATTACTTCTCTATTATTCGTCCCTTTTCCACTGATTGTAAGTCTGCTCTCTCCAGCCCAAAGATTTTGACACACAATAAAACTCTCAAATACTTGAACCAACGCTTTAGTCAACTTGGTCGTTGCGTATGGGATTTCTTACCATCGTCAAGTGGATTAATTGCATATACTTTATTGGGAACTCACCTCGTTTTGCCTAGCACCTTGATCTTTTTTTTTTGATGGCGTTGGGGCGTGACATAATTGGCATAAGAAGGTACAAATAATGTAAATAAACTCCAGTCCTCATATCAGAATTTCAGAGACGTTCTCCCTTCTTCTTTTATGTGTAGTTTCCCTTCAATAGTTAGGCGATCATGGATCTCCACGTGTTTTTATTCCTTGTGACTCTTAAAAAGTTTTGTCTTTTTCTTATTACTCCCAAACCAAATTCGACCATGCATTCACTCAAGTTCGTCCCGTATGTTGCGCGCTACTTTTCTCTGTCTCGCTTTCCTTCAATCCGTACTGTGAGTATCACATTCTCCAAGCCCTCCTTTTTCATTCGTGTCCCTGGAATTTAAACTGCCTTTTCTAGATCATAAGTATAAATTTCTTTTTTTTTCCATTTTCTTTAAAACCTCGACGTTGTTCAAATTTTCGGACCATGGTATCCGCAGCATCTTTCTGAAGAACAACATTTCCGTTGCTTCAAGTTTCTTCTTCATCTCTGAGGAGATTGCCCAGTATTCGCTGCCATACAGGAGCACAGATATCACCTAACATTTCAGTACTGTTTTTTTTTTGTTTCTAAAGAAATTTTCCTGTCTCTTAATACATTGCTTAGCTTTTGGAATCAATCTTTGGCTATCCAAATATATCTTCCGATTACACAGTTGCAGTTGACGTTCCCTGTTGGACAACGCTTAGTCATTGTGAAAAAGTTGAATTTAATTAAGCCACCCTTTCTTTGAAAAATACACAACAAATGAAAATTTTAGACTGAAGTCTGTATGCAATATGGAATGAATAAAACAAAGAAAGCATCTATGTTTTAATAGATATTTCCCATAGAAATTATTATTTTATAGGATCAAGTATATTTCTTGTATTTTCTACTTTTTTGCATTAAGAATATAACTTGAATTCTCGCGGCTCATCTCTGTCCGATATATTTTCTGATATATTTCATCAGAAAAAACATACCTATGCTGTTACAATTAGGTGTGAAAATCTCGTCTGTGTTTATGAATAATCACGCTGATCTCAAGGGTCTGCCTTCAGTTTTATCTTCCAAATAGACTTCTATCTTGTCCTTCATCTGAAAGACATTTATGAGAGCGAGCCTTCAGCTTTTGCGATATTGTGTTTGGATTTGCAGGCTGTTTGGCTGATGCGACTTGCAATATATTCTTAAATAACAAAGGATACCACTGCTGAATATATATTAACGAATACTTACGGTTTTTTAGTAAACCGAACCTTAGAATTATATCGGAAACCAAAGTTCTAAGATTTGGTTCTAAATGGAAAGTCAGGCAAATCTGATCCCCATGCATCTAAACTAATATTAGAAAGATATTTACGAGCAAAGCATTCTACCTCTGATTATAATCTATCTTTAATAGAAAGTTTTATTAAAATAAATACTATGTTTTTTGGGTTTTTTTTTTAGTTGAACTGTATTAATTACATTTACAGGCTGAATTTTCGAGAAATTTTGTAGAAATTAGGCATTCTTCGATACTAAACAAAACTGTGCCCCATATGGTAATGTCAACTGATCTGACGTTCTATACCACTCTGCTACGGAGAAGATGTGTTGTTTACGAACATTAATTTAGACTTTGCTAACCCGATGCTTCTCTGAAGCTGAATGGCATAGTTCATAAGATCACTTAAATTTTCCGTATAGGACAATGGTGCGATTCCTATCAGAGAGCGCATATTCTCTACAAAATTTCTCAAAAATTTATACCGGTAAATATCATTGTTTATTTAAAAAACAATGCATTAACTTAAATAAATTGTATCTATTACAATGATGCATTAACAGGAAATTAACACAGCGAGACGAAAATACATAAATATACTGTTTGGTTATGATACGAAACTGATCAGATATGAATGTTTTGGTAGTCTGAGTAGCAGTTGCGTTTATAAGGTTCTATTAAACTTTACTTGGTTGAAGACTCATTCTCCGAGTAGGTCTGAAGAATTGTTTCCAATACGAAGAGAGACGCCAATAATCCTGCCGAGGAGTGCATATTTCCTTGAATATGTTTTGTCGAATCTTCATTCCGCTTGCGAAAATAAACATATAACGCTTCATAAATAAACGGAGCGTCTAATCAAATATTGAATCAACCTTTTCATTACACACACACACACACACAAAACACACACACATACACACAAAAACACACACACACACACACACACACACACACACACACACATATATATATATATATATATATATATATATATATATATATATATGTAATGAAAAGTTTCGTAATCCGTATGGATGATCCCAAGAAGGATGTAATCCAGAGAATTCAATGTATCCTTAAGTTTATCTTTTTTCTATTTAAATAGATTAATATATATATATATATATATATATATATATATATATATATATATATATATATATAATGTTAATTTCTTGTCAACTGAACCAATAGTCCAAAGGTCACTATCGCAATCTATTAATGAATATAATAATGTTAAATGAATATAATCCTTAAATCTGAGAATATTGTCTAAAGTAGACTAGAGAATAATTCTTCAGCACCCGTTCTGATGTAATGTTCCAGCACCCCCTACTATGTAGAGTTAATTACATTTAACTTATGCATTCTTCTGATTTCCACATGTAAAATCCTTCTCACGGCGGAGATTATCAGATAAAACTTTATCCGTGTAAAGCCATTTATGCCTTTTACCCATTTCAGTTATATGGAGGAACATACATTTGTTTTGAGTAGCATAAAAAATGAATAAAAGATACATTAATCAAGTTGTTGTTACTAAGTTTGTTTCGTTTTTTATTGTCATTTTCTTGAATGTTCTATTTGTTCATGCTATTTTATTTTATACCAGAATATACTGGCGCTAGTGTATGCTTCTTTAACATTTTTACTTGTAATACTTTTCCTTAAGCCGTTCCTCGTTTATATTTTCCCTATCATCCTAACCCAAGAAAATGTGCACACGTCATTTCCGGTTGTCGACAATGGCGGATTAAACATTTTGTTCTAGACGCAAAATTACGCATAGCCTTTAAGGAAAAGTGCCAATTCCCGTCCCTCACATCGATCATCTCCGTATTATTATTGTTACAGATTTTATGATTTTTCTTTCTTCTTTACTCCCCTCTAGAATTATGTATTCATAAACAATAGATAGAATAAAAATATTTCAGGCTGAAAATACAGAAAAGAAACGAGGTGTCTATGAAGTGGTATGTACGCACGAAAGAGAATCTTAAACATTGTCTTGTTAGGTAAAATTAGAGACTAAAGTTATAAGTCTATGTTTATTTGAAAGAAGGAAATGGACAGAGTATTTCGTTCCAGGCAAAGCTAATAATCGATGGAACGCAACACTGAGGAAGAGAGAATGTAAAGAAAAACTAAGAACAGAGGAAAACAAGACTGAAAAACGTTTATGGCAATTTAGGAAAGATTTCAATATGAAGCGGACAGAAATCCTAACAAAAAATACTCCACAATTAAGATGAGCAAAAGAAAAAAGATATTGGCATAATTGAAGAAGCTATAGCAAATGAATGAAGGCAGAAAATGAACACTTAGGTCAAAATGTTTGTATGTATATATCTTACATTCTTGGAAGACATATATATATATATATATATATATATATATATATAATATATATAAATATATATATAGAGAGAGAGTTATCGAACATTGAGTGCTGCTATTAATAAAATAGCATTCGATGTAATGTAACATGTGTGTATATATGTGTGTGTGTGTATATATATGTGTGTGTGAGAGTTTATGCGTATATATATTTGTGTGTGTGCGTATATACATGTGTATATATATGTGCGTATATATATATGTGAGTGTGTATATATATGTGTGTGCATATATATCTCTGTATATATATGTGTGTGTATATGTATGTATATGTATATGCATATATGTGTATATATATATATATATGTATATATTTGCATGTATATATATATATATTTGTTTGTATATATGAGTGTGTATATATATATACACACACACACACACACCCACACACACACACACACACACACACACACACACATATATATATATATATATATATATATATATATATATATATATATATATATATATATATATATATAGTACACGTAATCGATCTGTTTGTACATAATCCGGGTGAATCCTAGTAATATGAATTATTAAAAATGATCGACAGAGAGCTCGATGCTTTGCTTTTATTTTAACAGAGCCTATGTAATTTTTACCGGAAAAAATCAAAAATTACCTCAATATCGGAATAGACTATTTCAAACCGTTCTTCAACAGCTTTCATCGGCCACTAAGGATTGTCTCAAGGCACTGTACTACATTAATTGTCAAAATCAGTCCCTCTCTAATAGGCTCTTTGTTAATGAGAGTGGGTCTGTATTAGCGATTGCTGGGGGCGTAATGTATTTTATCTCGGGGGAAGCGGTCTGGGTTTGGAGTTTATTTATGGCTAGGATTTTTGCATATAGTTTGATATTAGTTTCTACTATATGGTGTTACTTATGATGATTCTGGTATGTGTTCTTTTCTTTTCTTTGTACTCTTAAGCGATGCGTGATTTAAAATTAAGTCCGTTAAGATTAATGTAAATTTGTTGAGTTATAGATTTATAGATTGTTGGTAAGAGTTCAATGGAATAATATTAATAATTCAGGCTATCCAACACACTTATATGTGTACACACACACACACACACACACACACACACACACACACACACACACACACAGACAGAGAGACACACACACACACAGATATATATATATATATATATATATATATATCCAAATCCATTATATTTCTTCATTCCGTGTAGATTTACTAAGTTAACATGATTACATGCGAAATATTGTTCTCATATATATTGTTGAGATCACAGGGATTCAGACGTTGTACCCTCTGACCTTCATCACAGGTATGTCGGCCCGTTTTACCAAATAGGTAATTTCGATGTAAACCTTTTATGTAATCAACGGCGGTGATTGTTTTGGGCCCACTCTCCCTGTCTAGGATTATCTTGTATACTTCAATTATTTGCTTGATCTCTTTCCACTGAGTCCAATAAACACGAAACAAGTCAAGCAACATAAATAATAATAATATAATTACTATTCCTCATATCACATATTCAGATTCAAATCTATTGTAAACATTCACCGTAATGACGTATGATTCAGATTTACTATTGTCAATAGGACAAAAATCCCTAATTATAAAATATAATTGATCAAATACAAATAGATATATTTGTCTATATTTCTGAGATGAGCTATTATGTACACTATTTACCTTATTCGAACTATTGTCCTCATCTTTGTTGCCATGTTTATCACAACTTTTTGGCCTTTCAGTATCTGTCTATATTTCTGAGATGAGGGATTATGTACACTATTTACATTATTCGGACTATTGTCCTTATCTTTTTCGCTCTTTATCACAACGTGTCGGCCCTTCAGTACCTGTCTATATTTCTGAGATGAGGTGAGGTATTATACACTATTTACATCATTCGGACTATTGTTCTCATCTATTTCGCCATGTTTATCAGAACGTTTCGGCCGTTGTACGCTCCGGCCTCCTTCAGTTGGTTGGAATGTCGAACCCTTTCTTTCGCTTGCTGGGGTAGACTGTTCTAGTCCTAGGTGCCATGTCTAATGAATGTTAGTTATCTCTTGTTAATTCCTCTCTGAAAATTCTCCACTGCCTTAACCAAGTATAGAACTCACACTTTTCGGGTCCTGTCACTGGATCTAACTAAGTCCCTTTATCCACTGTGTCATATGTCCTTGAGTAATTAATAGGAGATAACTGACATCCATTAGAGATCGCACGTGGAACTAGAATAGTCTACCCCAGTGAGCGAAATAAAAGGTTCAGTTCGACATTCCAACCACCTGAAGAAGGCCAGAGCGATTAACGGCCGAAACGTTGTGATAAACATGGCGACAAAGATGAGGACAAGAGTCCGAATAATGTAAAAAGATATATTTATTTTTTAAAAATGGGAATCAAAATTTCTTCAACTCACATTATCATAACAAATAATGTAATAGTTCTAGATATTACAAATTTGGTTCTAAACTGCGGTAGATTTTTCAAGAAAAAATTAAAAGCAATACTTAATGTTAGGGGGTGGGGTGATGATAAAGCGTAATCTTTGACCGCTTGATGACATCGGATTATCAAAACCAATGCTGAAATTTAAGGAAATAGGCAACATAATACAGCCTTCATAGATAACATATTTTATCTTGAAGTTAATGATTAGAGATATTTAATTAAAAACCTAGAATTATACTGTTGTTTCAATACTTCATAAGAGGATTGATGTAACTACCTTCTCTTCGATATTTTCCTCATCGCATTGAAAAACGCGTGTTAGAAGTGTAGAATAGAATAAAAATAAAACACACAAGTATATTCACGCAAAGCGATAATATCGGGTATATCATTTGCACCTCAAGCTGTCAGTAACACACAATGTCAGCGTCACGAGTATAAAACAATAACATTGCCGCCTTTGAAGCCATGTCATGTGGTGACACGTCTGATATTTGCAATGAAATATTTATGCAGGTCTGATATCTACTGGAATAATATTCCTTGATTTGATGGGATTAATATAGACTTACTCGTCGCCAGTTCCGATCATCATGGTTAGAGGAAAGAAAACGAAGAATCAAATCACATAGTCTAAATTCAAAGCTATAATTTAAGGAAATGGGTCTGTATTTCAACACATGGTACAGAGGGACTTGTCACTCTAGAAACATATCAGGATTTTTTTTAGAAGTGTTTGAAAATTTATGATATCAGGCATTTTTTTCATTGAAATTTCTTCAATATGGTTCTCAGCAATTTTCAATGCAACGTCACTCGGAGTAACGAGTTACAAAATAAGTCCCTATTTATGGGGTTTTCAAGATAACTGTAAAACTTACGCAGGTTAATGTTGTAGTGACCAGGTAAACATCCTCTTCGAAGTCGGGTACAGAAAGGAGCGGTTGGCGGGAAGAGTCTTCTCGAATTGAACTTAGATCCTACCAATGGAATGAGAATTGAATGGCGGTAGTTCGTTAAATTGAGTGTTGCATAATGGGACATAGCCCTGAAGGTTACAGCTGGTGGGAATAAGGATTCAGATAACTGGTCTAATTTAGTCCACACAAATACCTTTTACTGTCAATCCCAAGATTACCCATACCTTTAAACAATCTTATTATCAGATATAACGCACCGAAAGGGGTTAGCACCTGTGAGATTCATTCCATGGTCGGTAAGTAGAAACAAAGCAGAAGACGGTAAATCCGATGCCAAAATCCTAAACCGCAGTGTAATAGGCCTTCCAAATTAAAAATTCCGTTAAGAACAAAAAAAAAGTGATGAGCTTTTATTCAATATCCGACCTCTTATATTGTTGTGGTAGGATCCACCTAATTTGCATAGTGGAGTACCGACCATATAAATATGGTTGGTACCGGGAAGAGAGGGAGGAATCAAGAGATTCACTCTCAGTCGAACTCTCTGCATTTTGCAGTGAGGGACCTGGGCGAGGCTTTGTCGAGAGGCATGGTTTCGTCCGGGGTGGTAGACAGGCCTTGAACCCGTCTAGGCGGGTTCAGAAAGGCCATATTTTGGCCGAGCCTACGGGCTCGAAGATACCCACTTTAAACCGGCCTTGTGCCACATTTTATCCTCGTGGGTGGATAGATAAATACAAGAATCAAGAGATTCAACCAGAGACTCTGCCCGACTGAGACTCAGTCAACACATTCTCCAGGAACGGTCTTACCAGGAATATACAAAAGACTATATGAAAATATTGTGTTCACTTTCTTGTTTCAATACATTTTGTTCTAAGTACATTTTGTGTTGCATTATTATTCCATGCATTAGTCAAGTTTCAACATATATGGTGGTCCACAACTTCATTTACTTTGTAGCTCTTAGTATTATTCTATCAGTTCTAATCACCCTGTTTGCAACGATTTATACAATCGCGTTAGGTAGTTTATTTGCTGCTCTCTTCCGTCCCTATAGTTTCAAAGTGTACTGTGCGTGACAAATCAACCAGACCACAATTCTGTTCATAAATATCTAAATTATCGTTAGAAACAAAACAAAACAAAAAAAAAACATGAGTTTTTTATCTAATATCGGACTTTATATAAGGCGGTGAATGCAGGAGAATATTATCACAGATGGAGTAGAGATTTGAGCCAAACAAAATATGATTTATACCGAAGGATACTGAGAATACCATTGATTAAACATGTGAGCAATGATCAAGTTTTAATATAGAAATAAAGAAGACACTTGATATCTTGCCAGACAAGTCGGTTGAGATTTCTAGGGTAATGTGATCCAGTCCCTGTTAAAAATTGCGTACCTTTCACACTTAGATGATTACTCAAATTTAAAATGTTTAATTCCTGGCGCTAGAAATAAAATCTTCTATTTCATTCCCTTTTATTTTATTAACAGCATTAAAAAGAATTGCATTGTTGCCAACCGATTATGTATTTCGTTTGTTTTACTGCTATACTGAGAAATAGATATAGACGCTTTCAAGGTAAGCATAATGTCACATGACAGAAAAGAATGTGTTCTAAAAGAAAAGAACGCTTTAAACAGACGCACACACATTTTTTTTTTAAAAAAGATTAACATTGTCCAAGGTTTGATGATTTAATGAATTTCTTTATTTTTTAAAATCAATCGGGCCTTTTTACCAACATGGAAATACTAACCTAACAATCTGTGTCATTGTTTTAAATCGCCTCCTCAGATCGAGCCCCTCATATGGATGTTATTCATGGCGTATTTTTTTTTCATATGGATCCTCAATATCAGCTGTATGTAACAATTTTCTCATATCTGCCATAAAAATGTCTTCGCGTAAGTATCATACCTCAGGGACTGGCGCTATAACATCACAATGATCTGGATCAAATAGCAGAACTCAATTGAGTTTTTTTTTCAACAACAGAAACAATGGAAATGGATACCATATGTAATTACACTAGAAAATAATGAACTAATCAATAGATTGACAATTCACATTACTTCAAGGAAAACATAGAATAGAAGCTCTCAATATTTGAAAGTGTGATAAAAATTACGGGACTTGCGAATCTTGCATTTGTAGAAAAATCACATGGTAGAGATAAACACTCAGTTGTGGAGCAAGCTAAGTGAATAATAATCCAACCTTTAGAAAGAGAGCTATTTATGTTGCCATGGAGCATCTCATTGTGCTAAAGTGGGATAGTCCATTGCTTGGGCTGTGATTGGCTGCTGGTACCAGAGTGGAGGTATTTCTATATAAATACCAGCTTAATTCATCAGTTAGTTTTCAGGGTTTGTATTAAGTTACAACCTGCTTTATTTTTGTCTGCCAGCTGGACGCTAGCTGGGACCTTTACGCCGGTAACTGCTGTTTATTATTGTTATTCTACAGCATTCATAAAGATCATTTTAATGGAAACATTTTTATTAATATCAACCTAAAGTAACACTGACTGCTCGGTCAATGAAAGCCGAAATTTGCTGCATGAAAATATTTTCTATTAATATATAAACACTATTAATATATAAATACATTTGCTAAACTGAACTGCTACGTGACGACAGCGAATGTTGGACGGTCTCTTCAAGGATGAAAAAGAGACTCGAGGCAGCGGAGATGTGGTTCTACAGAAGGATGCTAAGGATATCATGCAGAGATCGTGTGAGCAAAGGTCAGGTCTTGGAAAGGATGCAAACATAGCTGATATTTAACATAAGGAAGAGGCAGATGAAATTTCTAGGACACGTAATGAGAAAGGAGGGTCTGAAGAATATGATACTCAAAGGTCAAATAGAGGGGAAAAGAGACAAAGAAAGCGACGCATTACATATCTGGCGAGCATAAGCAAGTGGATAGCAGAACGTGGTCTGTGGAAGTTGGCAGAGGCACGAAAATTATTAAGAGCGACAAGGGATAAGGAGAATTGGGGAGCCATGATAGCCTACGCCCTGAAAGGACACGGCACACAAAAAAAGAAAGATTAATCGAAGGGAGGAAGAATTTTTTTGTATAACGAGTTAAATTGAAAAAGAATATAATTACCTTAATCAAGGCAATGAATAGTAAAGTCGTTGGTACTGTAGGATCATGTCTCTGAAATGCCGCCAATTCATAGAAACGGATTTTTTGAAGAGAGTAAATCAAATTGATGAGGGCCAGTGAGAAATCTGATTCGACCACGATAGAAAATGCGAGTCACACTCGACAGCCTGATAAAAAAATCAAGATCATTCATTAATATCGGCCTAAACTCCCGGTAGAACAATGTTAGAAATAAATGACTACAATGTTAGAAATAAATGGCTACTTAAACGAGGCGACTAGAGGCTGTCGTTGTAAACAAATATTCGGTTCAGTTTACCGCGCTTTCTCATTGCAATAGAGATAAGGATCGGTGCACGCACCGAGGCAATCGCAACTGAAGGTTGCGGGGTCTCGATGAATTTTTGTTACTTGCCCGGGTGTACGCACTCGGACTCCCCACATGAAACCGAACTTGTGTCACAACCTGACATCGTGAGTGGGGGTTGGGTAAATACAAATATTCGGTTCAGTTTGTTTTGAGGAAGTTTCACAATAGTTTTCTTTTCCATCTCCTAGGAATATATATTTTCATAATTTATTTAAATATATTCCTTGAAATATTAGTGCATATTGATTGATATCAATATCTATATCTATATTTCTCAAAATGTGTGTCTGTATGTATGTGTGTGTGTGATCGGATGTTCTTTACGCATTTCCACAGTTTTCTTCCGATTTCGATGATTCTTTTTGTTCGATAGATAATCCTTCAGTTTCGGTTTTGAGTCCAAATTGTTGGCGACAATGGCCCTCCATAACTTCCTGTCTATTATAATTCTCAGCAACGTTTTTACTATCTGTTCTTGGATATGATATATGTCTTTCATAAAAACTTTAATAAAAATAGTTTAAATTATTACAATAATAATTTTTTTTTTATTATACAGTTCCCTTTTCAGGGTCATCCAATTCGAATTGTTACCCCCGCTCCTTTTGGGGATGTGCCTGAGTTGGACCGAAGTTGATTTTCGGGTGGGCTGACTTTAAACTTAAACTGCTCCAATTGAACGGCAAATATTCACAGTATTGATTGACCAGGTCAAAGACGGGTTATACTGCTAGTTCATCCAATAAAAGGGTTGCGATCCAGTCGGGGTTGAGTAATACTGGTTTGATCTGCTTTATTTTGTTATCAAGACCTCAATGAGTTATTTAATGCCGACAAGTTTTTTTTTTTGTTTGTTTGTTTTTTTGGGGGGGGGGTAAGATAGGTTCGTATGAATAGAATATGTATTCTTTACAAGAAATCAGTCTGTAAATCAGATTTTATCAACTTATTTTTGTAAAAATGGTTTTTGTCGGGAGTCAAATGCATTGCCTTTTTTCTTTTCTTCAAAAATGTATTGCTAGTAATTTTTTTCTTTTCAAAAATATATTGCTGGTATTTTTACGATAAAAATGTATTTATATACTTCCATTGTGTTGGGAAGAATATCATTTAAGAGATGGCTCGAAGCTACTCAAAACCTGCCGTTTCAGTTGGCTGCAGTATGTCGTTGGTCAGCATATCCAGGAAGTAGCGGTAATGGTAAACTAGACATTATTAATTGTGTGATATGAATGAAATAAATGGTAGTATTAAGGATGGAGTATGAAGATAAGGAGGATATATAACGACTGGCTGTTCCCTTATCATATGAAACGCATATATGATCCAATTCATGAGAAGATTCTCGAATCTGACTTACATCTGTGGTTAAATAATTACAATGTGAATACTTGAAGAAATAATTCAATAAACCTTGCTTGTAGCTTTTACTAGAAACTTATTTCACCTGCACATATAACATACACCTCAACTGAATCAACAACCATTTTAAATTAATTACTGGATAAAGACCATTTCCATTCCTTCTGTGAAGATTGTCCTTATTATAATCTCTTACCTGACTCATTGCCCTCACTTGTCCAATTTCCGTATAGTGTTCTATTGCGTGGGTTTGAAAGAAAGTGAAGAGCAAAAAGTACATTGATACATAAAATCGGAAAAGAGACACCATGAGGAAAGAGGGCTTAGAAAATATTTCGACTCAAATGACATATTGAAGAAATTAGCGCCTAAACTAGCTAATGAGACGATGTAAATGGATATCAGATCTGGGTTTAGAGGAGATAGCAAAAGAAAAGAAAAAATTTACAAAGAACAATAAATTGTGACAGCCACTATCGACTACGCCCTGAAGTGCCACGGCACCTAGAATAAGAAGATGTTTACAAGAAATAAACGGATAGCTGACACATTTTCAAAAAAATATCACAGGAAGAAGAAACGTTTTGATTCACGCGTTTTCATTTGTTCCTCTTCTTGTTATATGCCATGCACATCTTCAAACATAAGGATCAAAGACCAAAAAAAAAACATAACATGTTTTCATATTGATATGGAAATATACTGAAAATGGGTTAGCTCAAAATGCATATTCTGTGATGAAAATGCAAAAACAATTGATCATCTTGTATCAGGTTGCACAATATTGGCACCCAATCTAAAATCCGGTATGACAGAGTATGCCTATCTGCAAGGAAAATGTGTAACTTTGATGGAAAGGAAACTGCAATAAGTTGGCATGAACGCCACCAAGACCCGGTTAAAGAGATCGGAGTTGAAACAATTTTATGGGACCTTACAATACACATGGACAGCTCAATCAAATCTAATCGTCCAGACATTATAGTAAAAGACAACAAACCAGAATATGCTTTCATATTGACCTGAATGTCCATGCAGAATAAAATGTATATTTAAGGTCTTCAAAAAGCTATCAAATTACAAACAAACTTGAAATCGAAATCTTAAAAGAGAGGCACATGAGAAATTTAACAATTTCAGTTAAAAACAGAGCCATCAGTTTGATTGGAAAACGTTCCGATAGATTCATTAAAGAAATCTCTCGTAGTCCAAGCCTAAAATAAATACAAATAATTAACCTTACGAATACAGCTCATAACTTACGAAGTGATTTTTTCTTTGTGAAATGTGTGTGACTTAGTTTTTCTTTTATTTTCTTAAATGCACATTGAAAAATGCTTATACACCTGAAAAAAAAGAAATAATAATAATAATAATAATAATAATAAAAGCTCATATAGGGTGTAGTAAAATACTTAATGCCAAAAACAAAACAGACGCTCCAACCCGAACTACTATAGACCGATCATCTGCCTTCCAGCAATTTACAAGATTCACTTTCATTATAACCGAGGGAATATACAACTTTCTTGAGAAAAACAGTTTACTCCTAGCAGAAAACAAGGGACATAAAAGAGGAAGTTACGGTTGCAAGGACCAAATTATTATCAATAAAATATATTGGAATGGCGGAACACAAGAGAAAGAAACTTATCGACAGCAAGGTTTTCGACAGATTATCACGCGAAAAAGATAAAGAAGAACATAAGAGCATGCGAAACTTGAAGATTACCCTAAACCTGACCCATACAAACGGATCATTAACATCGAGACCAATCAACATGAAAAGAGTTATCTTCCAAGGAGATTCATTATCACCACTAATCTTCTGCCTTTCATTTGCGCCACTCAGCGGTCTACTGAACAGCAATAGCTACGGATCCAATCACAGAATGGCAACCTGAAACTATATTCTATATTGATGATATTATAAAGGTTTGCCAAGGATGACAACCAGTAGTGATCGAAGCTCTGTACCTAGTAAAAACAGGAAAGATTAATTTTCTAACAGTGTTCCAGGTAACATCAACATAAAACTTAACCCTACTAGTTCACCGTACTAGGAATATCCCAGATAGAAAAGTGCTATCAATTAAATGACAATACTCTTATAGGACCTAACGACCATAGTTTGGAATCAGCTCTACAGGACATAAAGACGGAAACATAACATATGTAGATAATAATAATAATAATAATAATAATAATAATAATAATAATAATAATAATAAATCAGTTGTTACGAAGTGCAGAGATAAAAACTGAAAAGGAAGGTTTTATTCTTGCTGCATAGGACCAATGTTTCCTAAGTAGAAATTGCCAAGCATACATAAAGACTTTCTTTTCTATTTCCGAAAATTTAAGCCATTTCTTATTTTAGATTTCTGGTTGGGATCCCGAAGGAAATGTGTATGCAAGAGAAACCCAAGGAAATAATAATAATAATAATAATAATAATAATAATAATAATAATAATAATGGTAGAACAATCACTGCTAACCGCCCAGACATCGTGATAAAAGATTAAACATTACAATGTGCTTTAATATTGATATGGATGTACCCGGAGATAATATAAGAATCGTTACCGCAATCACATGTTAGAGAAAATCATAAATGTTTATTTACGGTACTATTTTATGGAAAATAATACCTATATACCTTCATGGAGTTGCATTCGGGTAGTCTTTGGCAGTTGCGGAATTCACCATTCAGAATGCATGAGAAAATCATTACCTCGTTCTTCAATAGCAACAAAACTCTTGAATGTGTATGGAATAAGGTAAAGTTTCTCACATTCATGATATAAAAATTGTTAAGGCAAACTGATTTGCATAAAAAATCATAAATTATAACTTGTGACACCATTTAATGGATATTACATCCTATAAGCCTTCACGGAATTGCGTCCAGCTAATTTGAGTAATCCACTGTTCAGAAAGTAAGAATACATCTTTACTTCAAGCTTCAACGACAAAAACTATTGAATAAGTTTGGGAGAAGATGGCGCTTCTGACGCTGACGATATAAGAATCGTTAACGGAAACCGTTTTGCAGACAAAATGATAAATTATTACTTATGTTTTAGTTCACAAAACATTCAAATAGACTGATTAAATGTCAACCGTTAGCAGAATAGGTAATCGTCGGGTTGAATTCCTTGTAAAATTGAAAAGATTGAAAACATATTTAAAAATTAAAGTTAAATACCCATTTTTTACAGAGGTACAGAAAGATAGAAAACGATTAAAAGTTATATAGGTGGATATGCGTGAAAGATAAAAACACATACAGTTATTATCTGAGCCATTTTACATCGGATTTTCTGCGTCAGTAAAAGTCTTGATTCAAAACATGCTGTTTTCTTCAATGCATGTTTTCTGATTTCAATTGATGAGATGATTTTACAGTGATGAAGTGCGTATGACAAAATAATACGCCGATATTAATAAAATGTCTTTCATTGTAGCAAAATACATATTCATAAATATTTGTTGAATGACCACAGGAAGGCACTATAGAAATAGGACATATCAATGACAGCGTTGCAATTGTTAAGTTGTCTTCTCAGAGGATTAATTGCTTTTATGCCATATCTATTTTCATGTCTGGAGATATAAACTTTGCTTTAAGCTCGTTTGTCAGTGGCGTCATGATTTAACAGAATTCAAATGATTTCAGGGATTTTTTTCCCGGGTACGACAATTGTTATAGGTTTATTTCATAATAATAAATGCTATATTTTTTTGCATTTTAGGTTCTGAATTGCCTTAATGAATAATCTGAAATGTGTGTACGCATTTAATCTGAGATCAAAATCTCAGATTAAATGCGTACACACACACTATATTTATATTATATATATATATATATATATATATATATATATATATATATATAGATATGTGTGTGTGTGTGTGTGTGTGTGTGTGTGTGTTTACGTACTCATATTGCCTAAGATAATATATTACAGATTCTATTGGAAATTAAATACAATTTATTTATATTTTGCTCTACAATACTGGACCACTAAAAATACCCATGACAGACCATTTACAATTATATGTAAGTACAAGTACGTCCCTGAAGAGTCTGCCTAATATTGCACAAAAAAAACAGCTCTCAATACTGTAATAAATGGCAGTCAAATTTAAGTCAAATTTTAATTGGGCATTGATCGACCACAACTGACAGTTTCACCAGCTTTCACGCCATCAAAAGGCGGGCGGTAGATGCACGCTGAGTAAATAGGAACTCTAATACCCCCAGACAAGTTCAAGATGGTAAGTCAAGATGGTAAGCCAACCAAATTCCCCAAGAAGACGGTAACCTATCCAGCCGAGACCGCAATAGCCAAAAAAATTAAAAATTCCACCAGAAATTGCATCCCGGCATGACAAAAATGTGATCAGTGCCATAGGAAACAATATCAGCACGGTAGAGCATCTTACAGTTTCAAGCGAAAAAGCGCTCGACAATATCGGATTTATAATTAGAAATAAGAATAAACAGCACCCAAATTGCATTGAGCATTCTTTCTTCCAGTGTGCAAACTTAAGCAGACTCTTTTATGTGTCTGTTTGTCTGTGTGTGCCGTTGTGTCTGTAGATTAATCATTGAGTATCTTTCATTCTAACAGAAATAATCAAGACGCCAAATATACAGTTAGATTTAAGTTGTTTTAATTTTACTCGAAATTATACATAAACAATGACAAAATGCGTCTGTTTAAATAAAACGAAATTCAAAATTATGTAATTTGAATAAGTTGAAATAATTTACTACAAATTTAAATTACATATCAGTTAATATTATTAGAAGTAAATTAATGAATTATTATTATTGTCAGCATTATTATTATTATTATTATTATTAGCATCATCATTATACATAAAATATCCATACATTCAGTTAAATATATATATATATATATATATATATATATATATATATATTGAATAAAAACAGACCACGTTAAGATTCCATGTAATAAGTTATTTCACCATAACCCCTTTAACAGGGTTCTGGATCATCAGACTTTACTTCCAAATGTTGAAAGGAAAGAAATTCACACGTTTTTGATGGACCTCATCAAGTATACGTAAAATTAACGAAGTGGGGAAGTGAGGGGGGAGAGAGGACATGAGTGTGTCATATGTAACATTTTAGTTTCCTATTTTTAACCCCAGTGTGTCGGCTAGATGTTGCTCAAATTTAACGCGTCTCGTCTCTAGATATAGCTGACTAAGGGGTGAAGGAGACCGACATTAAAGGAAGAGGCGACAACAGGTGAGTGGAAGGGGTTTAAGTAAGAGAAATATGAATGTTGTCAGATGTCTAATGCATAAAAATAAATTTCGCGGTGACATACACACACCATAGACGATCTAAAGTTGAAGATCAGAATAAGAGGGAGGGAAAGACGAGGTAGGGGAGAGAGATGGGCTGAAGGAAAGCAAACTTGAACGACATTTACTGAAAGGGCTGCTGTGTAATTGAGAAATACCTATGTCTTCTCATTCTACATCTAAGGATAAATAGTAAAGTTGACGCTGCCCTTATGGGTCGAAAAGAGAAAAAAATAAGTAAAGATCAATAAAATAAAAAGAAATAAGCAAAAACAAGTAAAAAAAAAACTAATCCAAATAAATGAATATAGTAATTAATTATCAAATTAACAAATCACTCCCGCCAAAACTTACCGTCAGAATAGACTGCCAACAATGCAACACTGACGCGTATATATAATCAAGAAGATCAAAATGCATGTGGAAGCAGGTTGAATGAGATAAGCATGAAACCATCTGTCTCCTCTGTGCGTTGACTTCAATGTTCATTTATATATATATATATATATATATATATATATATATATATATATATATATATATATATATATATAAAGAAATATAGTAAATAAGGTCTTAAGCTATATTTATGGAATAAAGTGCTCAATATCAGAGATAGAGCGTGTAAATATAAAAGTGAACATAGAAGTCAACACTTAGAGACAGTCTGTTTCATGCTATATGCAATCGTCAGGCGTGACGATTGCATATAGCATGAAACAGACTGTCGCCTCTAAGTTGACTTCTATGTTCACTTTTATATATATATATATATATATATATATATATATATATATATATATATATATATACTCTATTGCGTGGTCGTCTATAATGATTTTACGAATTTGTCAATAACGGCAAACGCGTTCAGGAAACTTTCATTACGGATAGAAGCTGCAAAGAAGAAGAAACGTTTTATTTATCTCATGACAAAAATTTACAAATAGGAACGATCAATAAGCTTATCTTCATACCCTTCCTAGTGGCAAACGCTGCTGGTGACGCCAGTGGTGGCGGTCCCGACATAGCCACCGAAACCCTATCATCCGTGGTCCGCGGATGATGAAATGGTATCTCACGTGTTAACACACGTTGTATGTTACAAAAAAAAAGAAATATATATATATCTACTTTGCTTCCCAGTATGAACAAATTAAGTAATAATTTTCAAGTCCACTGAATTTTGAATTTTGTTCCCTAAAATAAATATTTTTTGATGTGATATTATTGATCGAAAAAGGAATGTCACTTAGTGCCGTGTTTTAAGCGAGATGTGAATGCGTAGCTCCTTTCACTTTTTCTCGTTGCTTGTTACACTTTGTCAAAATCGCAGGCAAACAAACAAACGAAAAAGCAGCATCATGTTAAAAAGAAAAAACAACTAAACCATTTTGATGGTTTCTCCTTGACGGTGACATTTTTCTTTGGCTGCAGCCGCGTAGAAGCTATTTGTCAACATTATTCCCGTATTTTTTCCCATCTCACGCAGTTGTACACTTCTGAACAAAAGGTGAGGTCCTCTGGCATTTTCTCACGTTAAAATATTCAACTGATGTCTGTTATGTGCCGCTTTTAAAGACTGTGACCTCTCCCACTTTGTTCACGTGATTTGCCTCTCCTATTCCCAGTAACGACATGTCTTTTATTTTAAGTTTCTTCTTCACCTGTAACGAAACTGTCCAGATTTTATTGCCTAATATCAGTTATTTCTATCTAGATAATTTGTAATTAATTCCTCTTATCTGTTCTACTGAAAAATATTTTTAACTATTTTAACCCAAGCAAGGTGGGAGTGCCACTACCATGAAGTAGTTTTAAGAGAGTGTGAGCAAGAGTAAAAAGGAGTGTTTGAAAAAAGGATAAAGAGAAGGACGTGGATCAAAACAGAGACATCAGATGATGTCAATTGATATTACATTTAAAGCCTGGAAGATTATAATTATCATGGAAACAAGTAAGACGAAGGGAGTTCCACTGTCGGGAAGTCTGAGAATAGAAGCTGTTGGAGTAGAAACGGCGGATAAATTTAACTGTTTCGACAGTAAAATAGTGGGACCGAGATGCCAAACTAGTAGCATCTCGGCTCCACCCCTTTCACTCTCAAAATGCTCAAATGAATAAGTCTCTTTTAAACAAAGGAGATCTCTTGAACTTCCCGTCTGTGCAATTCTCTTTCTCTTGCTTGCTTTCCTGATAGCTATAACCTTCAAATATTCAAGTGTAATGTCAATCGACATCTGATACCCTGAAAATGTTTCCCGTCCTTCTCTTTATTCTCTCACCAAACACGCCTCTTTACACTTGCTCCCTACTCTCTGTAACCCTTTGCGTCCTAGTGACACACCCGTCTTCTTCGAGTGAAAAAAATTCTTAAAAAATCAGGAGATGATTAAATATATAGATAAGATCCAGCACATTTGCCACTTGTATTATTGTGAGTTTCGTTAATATTCCATGTTATGTTAGCGTGCTGAAGATGTGAAACTTACAAGAGGCATGTCCGATCAATTTCCGACCATGTCTTTTAACTGTTCCTCATCCAATACAATGCCCAAGTACTACTCAAGATAGAGCTTTTGCGAATGTTGTAAGTGCATACACGAAGGGAACAGTGGTTGCATCTTACAATAATATCTAGTATATATTCAACGTAAGACACTATACTTGAAAATTTTTAAATTGTAGTGATCAGAGGAACATCAACTTTCCGTTTCACATTGCAACAGTTCTGGGGAGGATGTTTTCTGTGTGATTCTTACACTTTACCAAAGAAATATAAAGAAAATGAGCAACAGCTTAGTGGTCATGGCGTGTTCTCGTAAAGGTTTGGTCCAGTAGGACGAAGAAATGTAGTTCGGCCGAACATTCACCAGGAAAATTGCGATAAAGAAGGGTATGGTAAAGGGATAGAAAGGTGAAAAAATTCGTCACCCACGAGGCCGCGTTAAAATTTTGAACAGCTTGGAAGATTAGGCATATGAAACAAAGACCGGAATGAATGAATTCAATCCTAAACTAAAAGCAACTGCTTGATAAAATATAGCACGTACCTTTGTCCTAATAACGGTGGCTCATTGATGTGGCATAGGAAGGTTTTTAAAAAGGGTTGGCATTCTTTTACACGTGTATGTATACAAGCATATTCCAGCGCCAATAATGAGCGTGTTGTGTCTTCAGATTCAGAATAGAGGAAATTTAGTTACAACATCAGTGTGTTCTACATATATATTCAATGGTATACCAATCTGGCAAATGCGACGTACTAGTATGTACTACATAATATTAGCATAATGACCCTGAAGCCGATTTCGTTTCAGGATCACTGTGACTTGTAAGCCAATATGTTTGTAGCGGCACTACGCACATAGCAGCCACTGTAGCAGTGTTGTTTCCTGGACAAGACAGCCTCACGGAGATCTCCAAGGTAGTTTGAATTCAGACATTTTCTTTCTTCTAGACTGATTTCCAAAGAAGCCTATGGAAGTCAGTTCCTCTTGCTATTTAGCCGTATGCCCTCAACTTTAGAATTCAAGGTTGTCTTTCTAGACACAATCTGTCCTTCTATCTAATTATATTTCAAATAGGCATGGTTAGGTTTCACGTTATCTTGTTTAAACAAAACATAATCACCAGAATACATAACCATATGTTTATTTTGGATAGAACCAGTTTCACTGGTGCGGATTGTGGAATCAAACCAAACACAGAGGCACCATTGCCAGGTACAACACTGCACTTAGAGGACATATACACACATGCGCTGCCTTTAACACATGAAATATCTGCTGGAATAGAGCAGAAGTTATTTTTTACAATCTTGATGCAACAGGATTAATAAATTCGATATTAGAGAATATATTTTGAACCATTTTATTTTTATTTTTGTTTTACGTTTGTCCACCCAATAAAAAGGCTCCACAGCCACTCAAAGTAGAGTGTTACTGAATGAAGTTTTTTCTTAAAAGGTCTGCAAGCAGGAAGTGTATATCAGGATCTGTAAGGTAGATAACGGTTGATTTATACTTGAGGAGGTTAAGTTTATAGTGGTACGGAATTATCCTATCATTAGTGTCCTACAAAGCAACAGTTCTGGGGATGAATATATGTGAATGGAATTTATATCTTACCAAAGAAATCTAAGGGAATGAGGATGATTTTCCATCGCCAACTTGGCACCGCGCTTCTAGCTATAAAATTTGGAGATGATTGGACAAAGGAGTCTAACTCGTTAGAATATTGGCCATAGTGATAGCAGTAGAATCGTGACAAGCTATTAATTTTTCGACATATCATATTCAGTGAGTTGTTTGTCTTCCAAATGTAATACGCGTTTCCTTTTAGCTTTATATTAATATTTTTTGAAATGCTTAAATATCTGCTGCTGCTGCTGCTTGCTAAACTGGCGACATCATTGACTTGGCTATCAGCATGTGAAACAAGAAAAATAGCTCAAGTATTTTTTTCTTTGTTCACATTTCTACTCTAACATGAATAGAATTAAGACAATTGTTTTGAATTCAGAGAATCTTGTTCGATTAATGTCAGACAGGTAAGTTTCATTGGAAGAGAAAATGTCACATAAAAATTGAATTAATATTTATTCATAGTAAAGGTGAAAATTCTTAGATTACTGCAAAAGTTCGTTCGCAATTAGAAAATTAATGTCAACATATTAAATAACCAGAAGCAAAAATATTAGTCAAATAAATAGTCTCCATCGTTCTACAAGATTTTAATGTTATTTTCGTAGAAAAATGTTGATTTTTTTAAAGATAGTGAGGATCTGGCAGTACATAGTCATTTTATATCATTTAAATAGTTCTGTAACTGTCTATATTTTTAAGATGAGATATTATGGATACTATTTACAGTATTTGGACTATTGTCCTCCTCCTTTTCACCATGTTTATCACAACGTTTCGGCCGTTGTACGCTCCAGCCTTATTCAGTTGGTTGTAATGTCGAACTGAGACCTTTATTTCGCTCACTGGTGTTGACAATTCTTGTTCCACGTGCCATGTCTGATGGATGTCAGTTATCTCCTGTTAATTCCCCTCTCAAAGTCCTCCACCACCTTACCCAGTTATTGAACTCACAATCTTTGGATTCTGTCACTGGATCTAACTGACGCCTTTATCTACTGTGCCATGTGTCCTTGAGGAAATCTGTGTATGAATTTCTGGGTATTACGAAAAAAAAATACAATGATAACAGCAAAAATTGCAATATGAGAAGAGGTAAAAAATTGGATGCTGAAAACATTACGTTTATAATACCCAGAAAATTCATACACAGACGTCCTCAAGGACATATGGCACAGTGGAAAAAGGCGTTAATTAAATCCAGTGACAGGACACAAAGACAGTGATTTCAATATCTGGTTAAGGTGTTGGAGAACTTTGAGAGGTGAATTAACAGGAGAAAACTGTCATCCATTAAACATATCACGTGAAGGTTTCCTGAGCGTACAACCGTCGAAACTTTGTGATAAACATGGTGGCAAAGATGAAGGAAATAGTCCTAATACTATAAATAGTGTTAAATAGTTCTGTTGAGATAGGATTTATGAAATTCCGGAGAGGCCAAGTCGGGAGAATACGGTGGTCGCTGGAGGGTTTTCAATTTCAAGTCTTGAAGCTTCTTCAAGATGTTTCCTAGCATGCTGTTTGCTTTGTCGTAGTGGAAAAGACACCATTTCGATTTGAGAAAATTTGGATATCTTCTTGAATAGCCGCATTGAGATTGGTGAGTTGGTCGCACTAATTCTTTGCAATTAATATTACGCCGGCTGGAAGAAGCACAAAGCAAATGATCCTGCCGAAATTTCACCAAAAACAGGCAGCAGCATCTTCGTTGTACGTAAACCAGATTTAGTCATGCACATTCACCACTTTGTTCCGAGCTCCGTTGGTGTCAAACATTATCATAAACAATTCACTTTTCATCGTTTATCAGAATTATGCCCTACAACGGCTCCGTTCGAGGTGTGACAGTATTGGTATGGTTGCAGAAAAACGATCGAGATTGTTCTGCCAGAGAATATAGCACCCAAGTGTCGAGCTTAGAAACGAACAGAAGTCTGCATAAATAGAGAAGGGCAGTTGATGTATAAAATTTCAAACTCTTAGCAATCTCTTCTGTTGAAATCTTAGCTTTATTATCCACGTCGCGTCAGAAGGTCTCCTAGATCGTGGTTGATCGTTTAGGTCAAAATTACTCTGACGATATCTACCAAAACAATCTTGACTATCCAAAATGCTGGAAAGTGATCGAACCAAACTTTGGGAATGCTCTTCATTGTTGTAGTTCCGATGCTAAATCACTTTCGAAATACATAGCGAATAATATGGCGAAGTACAACTTTCAACTAGCATCTTTCAAGCAAATATTGGTGGGCAAAACGTTAACAAAGTTTGATATTATTTACATTATTCGGACCTGATCTTTGTCGCCATATTTATTACAACGTTTCGCCCGTTGTACCCTCCGGCCTTCTTCAGGTGGTTGGAATGTCGAACTTAACCCTTTATTTCGCTTACGGGGGCAAACTGTTCTAGTTCCACATGCCATGCTTTATGGATGTCAGTTATCAATTATCTCCTGTTTATTTCACTCTGAAAGTTATCCACTGCCTTAAACGGGTATTGAACTCACAATCTTTGGGTGCTGTCACTGGATCTAACCAACGCATTCATCCACTGTGCCACGTGTCCTTGAGGAATTTAGACAGATACTGACAGTCTGACTTGAAACTGAATACTGCAAGGTGTCAATGTAGAACACATCCGAAATCGGCACTAGTACAAAGTTGCGCTCATTTTACATTATCAATCAAAATGTGGCAGGAACTTTTGAAATGACCTACTATATATATATATATATATATATATATATATATATATATATATATATATATATATATATATATATATATATATATATATATATATATATATATATATATATATATATATATATATATATATATTAAGCATTACGCCCCGAGCCGAGCAAGGCGTGAAGCCACTAGGATGCAGGGGGTTGCGGAAGATTTGGAGCGAGAGCAGATAGTAGTGATAGAAGAAAGGATGAGGAGAAGGATAGTGGGTAGATCAAGTTAACTGGAGATGTCGATTGACATTACATTTGAATAGTTGGAGTTTAAAGCTTTTAGGGAAACAGTAATTGGGAACAGTGTTCCACTGGCGAGAGGTGCGAGGTATGAAGCTATTGGAGTAGAAGAGAAGGCTACATTTAAAAATTTCTATAGTGTAAGGGTGGGAGCGCGATGCCAGCCTCGCAGGGCGCTTGAATTCATGGAGTCTGGGAACCAGTGAAACAGCTCATCGGAGCAATTACCATGGAAGTATTTGTAGAAAAGACAGAGAGAGTCGACGGCGCGTCTGTGAGAAAGTGACTGCAGACGAGACGCCAGATCAGGGCCAATTACATTACATATCCGTCTCTGGATCTTTTCAAGAACTCCGAGGTAAGCAGAAGGTGCCCCAGACCATATATGGCAGTAATATTCCATGCAAGGGCGAATGGTTGTTTTGTATATTTGAAGTATCGATTCAGGGGAGAAAAATTTCCTGGCGCGGCACAGAGAGCCAACTTTCCTCGCGGTGGAAGAAGCAATTGACTCAATGTATTTGTTCCATTTCAGGTCAGCAGTCAACGAGAGAACGAGCAGACGCAGTGAGTTGCTCTCAGGAAGTTGAATACCAGACATTTTAATGGGGGGCAGGGAAGGATCTCTATGGTGGTTAATGGAGAGTAGTTTAGTTTTTGAGGCGTTAAAGTTGACCAGCCAATTCTTGCCCCAGTTAACAACCGATTGGAGGTCCATTTCAAGACGCACGGCCAGGTTAGTTTTGTGTATTAAAAGATTAAATTAAAAGGAAAATGAAAACAAATGTTTAAAATAAATAGGAAGAGTTACCAAATTAAAGGGCAGAACATCATTTTACTGTTGAAATATCTACTTTTAAAATCTATTAGTTTTTCTTTCTCTCACATTTTTTGCTCATGAAAAATCACTTTCGGTTACTTAGATTGATAAAGTTGATTTTCTTACATTTAAATGCAATGCCATTTCTTTTCTTTTCTTAGTTACTGTTATTTTATTGATCTCTTTCCTTGGAAATATTTTTTAACATATTTTACATTCATTTATCCCCTGCTTCTCAGTGGCTTTATTGCCTTGCAACATAACCGAACTGGCATCACCCCTAGCAGGTGAAATGTATAAAAACATAGTAAATATAATACAGGAGACGTTTAGACCGATTCCCTTTCTTAACTTAAATAATTAGAACAAACATTATAAGTTATATTATTTTTTCAGTGGAATTCTACGGATAGTGAAAAGTAAATTCATCACGATAAACAATATCAAAGATTATGAGGCTAAGAAATAAAATTTGTATTTTGCAAAGTGCTGCTCTTGATTAAAGGACAAAAATGTAACCAAAAAATTAAATTCTTTAACAAAAATAGTGTAATATTCTATTAGAAAAACGTTAGAAGAAAAAAAAAAGAAAATATATTGTGAGGCTAAGTTTTATATGACATATTTACCAAATGTTGCATATTGAGATGATAATTGATACCGGGCTTTGCATAATTATCGGAAAAATAAGATTCATTTGTCAAAAATTCTGTAAGAAACTGACTTGAGATATGCTCTGCACAGAATTAATACAAGATTATGACTGGACAAAATTAAGGATTGTGGAAAAAGATTAATGAAACAAATGAATGCATATGATATTTAAGACATGAAAATCAATAGTTATCGTTTTTATTTTAATATAAAAATATATATGGATCTTGTATTTGTCCAATACTTAGACACACACGCACACACACACACACACACAAATACAAACACACATATTCACAGAAAGATAGAGAAAAGACGGACAAAAGAGGAGAGAGAAAGAAAGAGAGGGGGATTGGGGATGGAGTCTTGATAGTTCAGGTTTTCGAACAAAAAGTGAAAATGTTTTCAAAGAGAAAATAATGGTGTTTAGTGATTTCGTAATGACCTGGTTAGTGTATATATATATATATATATATTTAATTAATTCATCGAGTCTGATAGAAACCTCTACAGAATGCAGGAAGCACTGGACGGCCGTTTCGTCCCATATTTGGGACTCAACAGCAGTGCGCATCCACTACCGAGTATCGAACCCTGACAGTTGGGTTGTCAAGCGAACACCATACCAACTGCTTCAAATGGGCCTCGGTGACGAAGAGATTCCAAATCAGACTCAACTTAGCGCCGCTCGCTCATATTCCGTGGCGGAACTCAACTGAGTTCTCTGTGACCATAGGACTGTGCCCCCGGGAGCCACGACTATTCTCACCAAGCCGCTACCAACTGGAGCATTAGAAGCCGGTTCAAGCGAAGATAAACACAGATAGTAATTATTAGGAGGATTTGATAATGATATTTAATTAATTCATCGAGTCTGATAGAAACTTCTACAGAATGCAGGAAGCACTGGACGGCTGTCAGGGGTTCGATACTCAGTAGTGGATGCGCACTATGAGTCCCAAATATAGGACGAAACGGCCGTCCAGTGCTTCCTGCATTCTGTAGAGGTTTCTGTCAGACTCGATGAATTAATTAAATATCATTATCAAATCCTCCTGCTAATTACAATATATATGTATATATATATATATATAGAGAGAGAGAGAGGGATTTCTAAAATATTTTGCTCCGCAACATTTTTTTTTTAATTTAAACGAAATTTTCATTGGATTACTGTATTTCAGAAGACGATTCGATTGCTTTAAACAATGTTTTACTTTGTGTCTGTGTCTGCATAATTAAGAAGACGTAACCGACCTTGCATCTAACCTAGCAGGATATTGATACCACTTACTTTGTCTCTTCGAGTTTACATTCGTATCTAGCTTCGTATTTCCATTTTATATAGGTCATCACATGTACGAGAGATGTTGTGAATTATTAATTTTTTTATGTGATTTTATTAAATTGGCTAGATTATATACCGAAAGCACATTCAATTTTTAAATTTCAAAATCCCATCGTCTCTCCCTAGGGCGCATGTGTAGTCGCATTACCGTAAACAAACGCAGTACGGCGTTGTCCTCATGGACGAAACGTGTCGCACTAAATCATATACTACATTGTTATATATTTTTCCTCCAAAAATATTTTTTTTAAAGTAAATGCTACGAACTTTGGACTTGTACTCCATCTATTCTGTCATTTGAATATATATAGTCACACACACAAACACACACAAACACACACACACACATATATATATATATATATATATATATATATATATATATATATATATATATATATATATATATATATATATATATATAAATATATATATATATATATATATATATATATATATATATATATATATGAGTTTGAATTCTAGTCGAATCCATTGCGTTTAATAACGTGCTAAGACCCTTAGGAACGGTATAAATCCTATTCTGTCCCTCCAGCTATTAGTAAACAGCAGGAAAGTTTGGGTTTTAGACCGTTGGATTGCAATTGGTCTATAAGAATGACAACTCTGATTTGAAAAGCTTCGGCGGGTTATTTGGCCACCATGTGGTACGTAGTGCACCAGTTCTCGTCATTCGTCCTTTCAAAAAGTGAGGTCGGTTCTCCACAAATGCTTCACCTATATAATCAAATAATATATGCTGGTTTCTCCCCTGTCGGCACCTAGTAACTGGATTGCTTGAACCTCATACGTGAATACGACTGGAGAATCCACTATATATATATATATATATATATATATATATATATATATATATATATACGTCTGATTAATAAATTTAGTCAAATTTTTATTACCTATTCATAAAAGAACCTCCACATTTTGGGAGATTTTCTTAGTATCCTTATTAAAAAAAAAGAACATATATATATATTTATCCATAAAGGAAAATATATATATATATATATATATATATATATATATATATATATATATATATATATATAACTTAAAAAAACTACGTTATCTAGAAGGTTGTCTTTTCATGTGAATAATGCATGAAACATCTTTCAACATATGCCTGTCTACATTTGCAATTTATAAATCTTCTTGTCGAAAAAAACTGCTTGACCCTCATACGTCGAATCTCGACAGGGAGACTCGATTATATATATATATATATATATATATATATATATATATATATATATATATATGGGTGTATGTGTGGGTGTGGGTGTGTTTGTATGTATGTTTGATGTCTTTATGTGTGTTGATTATGAAGTAAAAACCAAGAAGTGACACTCAGTTTCATGCTAAATACTATCGATAACCTGACGATTCCGCTTTATGCGTGGAACTGTCGCTTCTGGGTGTTGACTTCAATGTCGACGCACACACACACACACACACATATCAACTTTGTTATTTATATACTCTCTATCTTTGATATTCAGCAATTTAACTCATAAAAATAACAAACCTTACAATTATTTTTATCTCACACACACACAACAGCACACACACTCACACACACACACACACACATATATATATATATATATATATAGTGTTCGGTAAATTATTGGATGCGCTGAATTTATGGGGGAGTAATGATATAGACGTCATAACTATTGCAGAGTTCATTTTTTCAATAGTAAATTTAAAATTCAGCGTACTGTTTTATTCTCAAGCGAGGTTTAGAATGACTAACTGAACAAATGTTTTTCTCATGGATATCAAGGGTAACTACTCTGATTAATGAATGAATGTTTATTATGTGTCAATTTCTTTAAGCTCTACTTCTGTATTGAACACTTTGGACCATTAATCTAACTGTTCTTTCCAATTAAATCGGTACACACACACTCAGATACACGCGTGCGCGCACACACGCATATATATATATAAATGAATCGCTCGTGATTTGAAATCATAAAAGGCTCATGAAGCCCTAAAAGTAGCTTTTATCTGTTGAACCGGTTATGATGAATGATGTCTGTTATATCAATTAAAAGTTAAATGGTAGGAAGTGTATATTAAGAAGAGATTAATTTTGAAGGAGATTAAGAATTATTGTATTATTGATGCTTGTTGGTTGATGTTGTATAGCTGCATATCAACCTCTATAGGCCATTTAATAGCAAAATCTAATTATTTTATTCGTAATTTTATGCTTTCGTCTACAGATATTTAGTACATAAGTTCATACTTTCAGGGTAAAGGTATGTTTTGTAGATATATAGTTTGTAGATCATAAAATATTCGTTGGTTTTACTTTAAAAGAAAAAGGAGTATTTTTATATTTTTTAATGTTGCACTGACTTTTACTTTGCTATAGAAATGTATTATATTGTCAAAATGTTCAATAGTTTATTGTTTAGTTGTCCACTATTTCTCATAGATAGGAACAAAAACTGGTGCTACAAATCTTTTACTGGGTGGACTTGTGAACAACAACAACAATTATTACTTGATTTCCCGTTCATCAAAACGTTCAATCTCTGAATGTGATTCTATCAGAATTATTTCTGCCGGATGAAGATTGTCATCATACTCAGGAGGCTAATATTAATAAAAAGATTCATGTGGGAATATTTTTTTAAAAAGTAGCATTTCTTTGGGGAATCTATAACACTTTGTGTGCAACGGCCTAGTTACCTTTGGTACAATGCTAAAATATATAACCTTCGAGCATGTAACTTAATAAGCCTTAGTGTTAAAATGGCGGAACAAAAGATGGAGCTCTTAATATTTACCAAGCAAATCGAGATAGTGTTGTGATATTCTTGAAACGTTTCAGTGGTGCGAAAGAG
Organism: Acanthosepion pharaonis; assembly: GCA_903632075.3. Taxonomy (NCBI): domain Eukaryota; kingdom Metazoa; phylum Mollusca; class Cephalopoda; order Sepiida; family Sepiidae; genus Acanthosepion; species Acanthosepion pharaonis. The sequence continues at coordinate 77,776 of CAHIKZ030004965.1, read as the reverse complement.
GTTGGAAATAAGACTTATCGCAGAAGAAAGATTTTAGGAATGTATAGCTTCATGAGTTTTATGGTCGCAACACTCCATTTCGATAAATTTTTACTTTTAATCATCACAAATAAAAAAAAATATACTTTATATATGATTATTTTATTTAGAACCAAGCTAGTATACAATCACCGAAGTTAAGCAATATCGAGTCTGGTCATTAACTAGAAGAGGGACAATTTGCGAATACCGCGTGCTATAAATTGGGATCTGGTGCAACTGATAATGGCTCCGAATTTTTAATCGGAATGCCCAGTTATAATTCCCGTTGGGTTCTTCATATTCATTTACAAGCGAATACCATTGATAAAGGTATACCTGAACATATTCCTCCACATCTGTGGGTTAATTAGTTATACATTTATCTTATAATTTAAAAATATTTTCTGACTTTAAATAAACAGTAAAGGGATGATAAAGCGTAGAGAACAAATAAATACGTTTGCTAGAGACAAAAGTCATCGATTATTTTGAACAGAAAATTTGTAGGCCTCCGTGGAATGACCCGAAAGAAACTTGCTCAAGCCCTCTAAACTATTTCGAAGGCAGTCAGAAAATCGAAGAGGCCTCCCAAGTAACAAATGATTTTATTCCAGCTGCCATGAAATGTACGTAAAATGGTTAAATATTTAGTGCTTCGAAACACCAAATCGCCTTTTCCGTTCGCTTTCACGTCCATCCAAGCAATTTGTCAATATAGATTTTGCATTAAGTAGTCATGATATTCCTTTTTCCTTTACGCCAAACAAATTCGAGAAGCGACAATTAAAAATAGAAAATTTCTTCCATCTTTTGTTCATAGATTATTCAAGCCAGAATAATCTCCAGGCGACAAAAGACGCTTACTGTACTGAAAGAAGCTATCATTAAATCATTGTGGCTACAGCAGAATAATTGAACCTAAATTGGTGCAGTTTGACAAGGCGATATGTGCAAAATATGTCAATACACAATGCTTGAATATTCCCTGTTGCAAATTACAAGTCATAAACTATACATTCATGCATACATAAATACATATATATATATATATATATATATATATATATATATATATATATATATATATATATATATATATATATATACATACACACACACACACACACATATATATATATATATATATATATGAATCGAAGTACATGCAATCGCGCATATAGTGATTTACTATTTATCTCTCAAAAATTATCAATAGCATTTTATACCGTTACCATAATCTGAACAGAAATATCTACAAAAGCATATCACCGTTTATATTTAAAAATAAATTTCATAGATAAATAAATCTAAAAAAAACTTAAAATCTTAAGGCGTCTCTATTGAAAACGATAACTACTTAAAGTACAATGAATGTTTGCAATAAAATAAGACTTGTTTATGTTGTGCGGGATTTCCAATTACCCTGCTATTTGTTAATAATTTCAAAAGAATAAATATATTGTATTTCAACGATGGACACGCCACAGTGATTGAAATCCTTCATCCTCCGTGATTTGAAAATTCATATTTCTCTAGTTTCTTTTTTTTTTATTGATTTTCCTTTTTACATTCTTTCTTTCCGTTTTTCTTTCTTGATGCCATTTTTTTTGTCTGTTTGTCTTTCTGTCTTTCTTTCTTTATTTTAGTCATTTGTTCCGTCTTTCTTTCTGTCTTTCTTTCTGTATTTCTTTCTCTCTTTTTTTCTATCTGTCTTTCTATTTTGCCTTTCTTTCTTTCTACTGGTTTACGAAGACATCTTAAAAACAATATAAAAATATATCTTTGAAAGTAAATGTCATTTGTACAAATTCATTATTGTACAACAATAATTTTAAAAAAATACGCGTTGCGTTTGCCATAAATACGATGTCAAAATAATTTATCTTTGTAACATACTTTTTATTTTATTATTTTTTTTAAGCGTTTCACCTCAAGCAAGGTGGGAATCCACTAGGACGCAATGGGTTACAGAAAATTTGAAGCAAGATCAGATAGGAGTGATAGAAGAAAGGATGAGGAGAAGGATAGTGGGTAGATTTAGGTAACTGGAGGTGTCGATTGACATTACATTTGAATAGTTGGAGATTTCATGGAAACAGTAATTGCGAAGGGTGTTCAACAGGCGAGAGGTTCGAGACATGAAGCTATTGGAGTAGGAGAGATGGCGTTAGGAGTTTCGACAGTGAAGGGGTGAGAGCGGGATGCCAGCCTTGTATGGCGCTTGAACTCATGACATCTGGGAACCAGCGAATGCAGCTCCTCGGAGCAATTGCCATGAAAGTATTTGTAAAACAGACAGAGAGAGGCGAAGGCACGTCTGTGAGAAAGTGTCTGTAGACGAGATGCCATATCAGGGCCAATTATATTGCATATCCGCCTCTGGAGCCTATCAAGAACCCCAAGGCAAACAGAATGGGGTCTAGACCATATACGGCAGCAATACTCCATGCAAGGGCGAATTGTTGATTTGTACATCTGGAGGATCGATTCCGGGGAGAAAAATTTCTTTTGATAAGATCCAAATAGGGATATGCAATATAATTGGCCCTTATCTGGTATCTCGTCCGCAGTCGCTCTCTCACAGACGTGCCGTCGCCTCTCTCTATCTTTTCTACAAATACTTTCATGGTAATTGTTTCGATGAGCTGTTTTCGCTGGTTCCAAGACTTCGCGAATTCAACCGTTCTACGAGGCTGGCATCCCGCTCTCACACTTTCACTGTTGAAATTTAGTCACCTCTTCTATTCCAACAGCTTCGTGTCTCGCACCTCTCGCCTGTGAAAGTCCCTTCCTACTCCTGTTTCCCTAATAGCTTTAATCTTCAACTATTCAAATGTAATGTCAATCGACATCTCTAGTTGCCTTCATCTACCCACTATCCTTCTCCTCATCTTCTTTTTCATTCCTATCTGCTCGCGCTCCAAATCCTTTGTGGCTCCTTGCGAACTAGTGACTTCCCGTCTTGCTAGGGGTGAATTGTTTAAATATATATATATATATATATATATATATATATATATATATATATATATATATGAATATGTAGGTATATGTATATATATATATATATATATATATATATATTTATATATATATATATATATATATATATATATATATATATATATATATATATATATATATTTACTTGTGTATTTAGGCAGCAAGCCTTCTTTCATGCAAATGTCATTGAAAACGACAGACAAGGTGCTTTTATTTCGTTTTTATACAATCTTTCATGCGATCTAATAATTTTTTTTTCTTTTCCAATGACAAATCATATAAAAAACTGTCAGAATGTTCTTTTTATCCGAGCGCTTTCGGCTATACATTAAGCCATTTTCAAGGATTACGTTTTAACTGCTAAAATAAGAAATATTTTGCTGTATGTATGTTTTATAAAATGTTTTCATTTTTCAAAACTCGCTGAAGATATTATATCGATGTTCAATGTTAATATTATTAAGTGTTGTTTTTTTTTTTTTTTATTAATAATTATTAAGTGTTGATTTTTGTTTTTCTTTATTAATGTTTATCATCCGAAAAGAAAAAAAAATTATTGGATCGCATGAGAAATTCTATTAAAAATAACCTAAATAAAAGCACAGTGTCTTGTCGTTTTCAACGAAATGTGCATATTATATATATATATATATATATATATATATATATATATATATATTCCGATATATATATATACACGATTTAGACTAGGCTACATTTGCTATTCGTGGATATATCTGACTAGTCTGTTTTCAATGTTTAACGTGTGCAGTAGTTGAGATTTTTCCGTTTAAAAATGGCAGTATATTCCTATCGTAAGTAGGCAGATACAATTTTTACGCCGCGCGAATGCTAAGGACAGGAGTCTGTCTGAAAGTATCAAGTTGAGTTTCCAGACCAAATGGAGCCGAGTCATCCAAAATTGGCTGTTATTTATCTTCGCATTTCTGAGACAGAATCCGTGGAATCTTAACTTATGGTAGTAAGTGTTTTTGTATCTTATTTTGGAGTGTACATTTACCAGCATCTACCGTTAAGGTTAAAGTTAATAAAAATATATTAGTAAAGAGTCTAACCACCCGCCGTGTATCATTAATAACCTACACAAATCCGTGCAGAGAATCCCCACTTACTCCAGTAGTAAACACATTTTTGACAAATACAAAACCAAATACTTTGATGCATTAAATTGATGGAAGCATAATGTTGGACATAAATATATCCCTAACATTAGTGCGAATTCCATTAGCAAATCTAAGATTAGAAAGCGTATCATTATTTGGTTCAATCCGCCCTGCAACAGTAACATCAGGACGAACATCGGTAGAATTATTCTTAGGTTAATACAAAAACATTTCAGTCATAATCTCTTAATCAGAAAAAACTTTAGCAAGGACATCAAAGTTAACTACAGCTGCATTAGAAACCTTGATCAAGTATCCCTGATGATCAAAAATATAATTGTCGTAAAGGTACCCTCTGTACCATGAACGGTAAATGTTTGTATAAAAGATTTATCTATGAGACTATCGTCAAGCACAATGACCATATTAAATTTTATTTACGTACCAATGGCCAATATTCGGGAAAAGCTTTTCCATTATCATAAAATGACACTTAGCAACAAAAAATATGAAAATGACATCACCTCTATAAGTTTTACTGGCGCATCAAAACAGATGCCTACACACATCACGCAATTTGGGAATTCGTAGCCCAAGCCAAGGCATTTTCTGGCGGTGGGGGCGATTCAACTAACGCCTATTCGAAAAGTTCATACTCAAAAATATTGGCAATGTAGGCCTGCATAATAAGCGGATCGAACTCATGATAGCCTGTAGGCACAGAAAATCTTTCCTTAAAATACTGAATGACAAGTTAATTTATTTTTTTTTTATTACATATTTATCTTTTCTTAAGATTTGGGTCCCATAGTCGCATGTCTCCCTTTAATCTGGCGAGTATTACGATATCAGAAATAGAACCACGCCTCCAGTATTAATTTAAAATTTAATTTTTTATTTTTCCTATACTTATTTATTTTTTTTAAATTTTTTAATTTTCTTAAAAAATGAAATCTACATACACTTCATTCCCCGCATTTTTGTACTCTTATTTTATTTTTGTTCTATGAAACAGCCTCCCTCCCATGTGACATCTGTGTATTTTTATAAAAACCTAAGATATGCGATGTGCCCGATGAGCTGGAAAATTATTAATATATATCTTTGCTCTGTCTAACCACATCGAAACAGAGAGAGAAGAGAGAGTGAGTGAATACAAACATGCTAGGAAGCTAGCTAGATGGATTGACAGTATCAATGGATTTTATTTTTAATCTGACATATTTTATTACATCAAACGTTATTTTTTTATTATTTGGGTACGCTCTGTTTATTTTTAAGAGGATCTTTAAATAATGCACCCACCCAAACACACATACACTCAGACACATATACATATACATATATATATATATATATATATATATATATCGTTTGAAAATATTATTCCTTCGCTACATGTTTCAAAAACGAGAGCCGAAACCATCCAAATAATTATCAAAATTAAGTTGAATTGAGGTGTTTAGTCCCGTTTCATCTTCAAGCGAGATTTTAGGAATAAGCTATCTCTCGGTTTACGTGTGTTTTTAGGCATGGTCCGTTACAAAATTCGTTTTTGTGTAAGTGGCTAGACTATTTTTTCTTCGTTAAGTGATCAGAGAGTTAATTCTTATCAAAAGATTCATCATCTTCTGAGAGGTTTTGCTAAGGTTGGGTAGGGTATCTATTTCAAGGCTAATGTTTGCGGTCACCCTTTAGTTGGTTCCCAGTGAGGGATATTTTTATGGCGCGCCTACAAGTCGTTATGTGTCGGGAGGATTGTTTTTTATTATTGTCCATCTGATTATCTATTTATTTATTCAAGTGGGTGTTTTATATATAAATCGTATTGCACTGAATTTCAATTTGTTTTGTTTTTTTATATATAAAGTGAACATTGAAGTCAACACTTAGAGGCGACACAAAAAAGAATAAAAAACTAAAGATCTCAATATTATTATTTTCAAATATAAATAAAAAAACGCACGGCGTTGGGTGTAATAAAAGGAAGGGGTAACTTGTAAAGAAGAAGAAGAAGAGGGAGGGAATAAAAACAATTGTAGAGTAAATAGATCGAGGTTAAACCTATTTCTTTATCCAGCCTCATATGTGTTTAAGAAAAAAAATTCTTATATGTAAACAAGGATTGAAGACTTCGGATTTCTGGTTTAAAGTTTCTTTGCATCGGGAAATATCAAAATCGCTATTTTTCCTGTGGGCACATGTTGCAAATATTGTTGTAATTATTGTAAGACGTGGCATTTGTAAATTTTTCCACATTACAATCAGATCCCTCTTGTTTGTTTGTTTTTTTCTTTTTTCTTTTAAATTCATCGTTAGCTAGTTTGGTAGAGTACCTAAGATTTGCTACATTAAATTACGACCTATCATTGAACCATCTACGTTTGAAAGTAACTTCCATACATCCTATGTGCGTTTTATTTGAGCCATTAGTATTTGTTACTTCTACTTTGTAAATTATAGCTTTTGTTTTTTTACAACTTCCAACTCATGGGCATTTATTCTTATTTTTTGCGTTTTGTTTATTTATTGTTGTTTCTAAATTAGGAGTGCAGCTGTAACTTAATTTCTCTATGTATTTATTGAATAAATTAAGTACTGCAGAGTTTTTTGGGAAATGTTTAGTAAGCATTTTGAAAAATGTTTTCCCTATTTTATATTTTATCTCTAACTTTAAAGTGGGTTTAAACCAATCAATTTTCCTTCTTTTTTTTTTTTTTTTTCCTCGAATTGATTTTCGTATATGGTTTAATTTCGAATTTAAAATAAATTTTCATTTTGTGACGCTCTACGTTTAAGTACTTCTCATATTCTTTCTTTTTATCCTAAAACGATTTACTCTACCAGAAGAGTTTCTGAATAACCTAGACTCTATTCCTTTAGGATTGTGATTTGTTACGTTCGGAGGTTGGTTGGATCTAAAACTCACATATTTTAATTTTGGGTTCGTTTTCAAGTATAGGGGTCATTAGGAGCTTTCAGATTTAATTCTACGTCCAGATAGTGGACAATAGTTTTATTCTACTTTCTATCAGCGTAATTAATGCAACGATACGTGGAACACAGAAAATAGAAAAGCCCTTGGCTGATTTAATAATATTTTTCAACAGTTATAAACAAATTATATGGAAACCATTTTTTCAAATTTCGTCACCAACAATGCCGCAAAGATATTTTGTCGATGGAAATCTTAAATGCAGGTTTCCGGCTCTTTCCTGAAATTTAAATTTACTATTTCGAAAAAGTTTTGACAAATAGAAAACTTCCAAACAACTTTCGGTAATCTCGTTGCCTTCCAGAGATTATCCCATGAAAACAATTATGACTTATGCGTTTATTTATTGGGAAATTATTATTACATCGTTTTATACAAATGATACTTTTGGATTTAGATATCCCAATAGAAAAGCATCATCAATGAATAACATGCGTATTTATTTCCGTGTGGATATGATTCAAGTTTACGGTTATAAACTGCGATTGTGGGTACCTCGAGGCGGTGTAATGGTTAGCAAGCTTGTCTCGTTAGAACAATCACGACTGAGTAAGTTCGATTCTCACTGCCACCTACTTTCGGCCTTGTGCTATTTTCTTTCTTGAAACATGTGCAATAAGTATCTAACAAATATAGAAAAAGAGAAAATAACAGATTTATTGAGTAAGGGAATGTCCACACTGAAGATATGAAAGGATCTTAGAAGAGGTCATCGAACGATAAAAAAGGCTGTTGAAAATATAACTAAGTTGAGAACTCAAGGAAAAGGCTTTAGGAACTTGCTTCCTCCAGATGAACGTAAACTAAAACGAGTTATAATGAAGCAACATTGACCAGATGCTTTTTTTTGTATGTGTGTCCGAATGTGTATGTGGACGCGTGTGTGTGTATGTGTGGCTATTTGTGTGTGAATGCTCACATTCTATAGTGGTGGAATTTGAGACGGTGTAGTGGTTAGCAAGCTTGTCTCACTAGGACAAATACGACTGAGTAGTAAGTTCGTTCATCACAGGAACCCCTCTATATTCGGCCTTGTGCCATATATAAGATACGCTTGACAACTAAGTATAAATTGAGATTGGTCGCTTTTCAATTTCCGCACTCTTCATATCAATGCATTCCGTTTGTGATTACCCCTGTGTTCACTTATTAATAAAATTGGAAAATAAACGTAATATTTCGAATTTCAAATTAAAAAAGAAACAAATCAGTAAAATAAATAATTATCATTATTACATTCAAATTTCATTACTTCCTAAACATTATAATAAAAATGAAGCATCTATATTAAATCAGTGTAATTTTCTTTACAATTTCATTTTTTTAAAAATTTTTCCTAATTTAAAATCAAATAAACTTGTCATTCGGAAAATAGGGAAAATGTTTGACCTGAAATATATAATATTTTTCAAAAAGGAGAAACAAATTGGCTCTATTGAATTCTGATGACTCACACCTTTTCTCATTCTCATTTGCCTTTGCCATTCAGGACCATGGGCGAATATGGTTCTTGTCAATTCCTTCATATTTGTTGGGCTGAAATATCCTTTCTCTTTTATTTTGTATTGATTACTCCATCCATTAGCACAGGATTTTCTAATAGATTAATTGTTGACAACCATTCTTTCAACGCATATTTTTAGCATTATATTCAGCAGGTTTTCCTTTGCTGATTACGTAAGGCTTATATTTTTGATATTATGAATATATTATGAAAAAGAATGTAATAATGGACAGCCTTTGTGTCTCGTTATATAGTCTCCTTATTTGTAGTTCATATTCACCTTAGATTTTCCTCACTTGTTACTACATTATTTGTAGTTCATTTGCTCTTAGCCCGTTTTCTTTGTCACTATATTCCTTCTAGTTCATATTCTCCATAGATTGTTTTTATTTGTCACACTATTACTGTCGTTCAAGTCTGAACCGACTGTTCGGTTAAACTCTCTTCCTACGGACGGGAGGTAAAAACCGGCCCTGAACCCGTTTATACGGGTTCAATGGGCATATTTTTGGACGAGCCCACGGGCTCGGAATGCCCACGCTAAAAAGGCCTTGTGCCACATGACACCCTCGTGGGGGGGTGACTGAATATCGTCACACTATTACTGTTATGGGATCCATCCCTTTTTCATATGTGGACTCTGCCAGGGATACTTGAACGGCTGCCGTTAAATACCCAGAGTAGTCGTATAGTGAGGGGGTACTCGGGAGAGAGAGAGAGAGAGAGAGAGAGAGAGAGAGAGAGAGAGAGAATATACGAACGGAGATAGAGTGAGGTAACCTCTTGTAGAAGTCAGTTACAAGCACGTAGACTCTAAGGAAGCCTACTTCGAGACTGTATATATCTATCTTTCTTATATTTAATTATTGCGTTTGTTCTTCATTGGAGACCGAATTCATCTCGAAATCCACAACAATTACTTCTATTTTATATTCTAGTTTCATATTCTCCATAGACTGTCTCTATTTGTCACTATATTCCTTCTAGTTCATACTCTCCGTAGACTGTTTTTATTTGCCACTATATTACTTTCATCTCATAATCTCATTACCATGATTTCATTTATGAGTATATTTTTTGCAGTTCATTTACGTATTAAGCACATGTTTATTCCCACCCTTGCTCTCGATACGGGATTCTGCATATTCGTTGATTAAACGACCCCTTTTTTGTCTCAAGTCTGTTTTAATTGAAGGGGAAAATATTTCCTTTTGTTTTGTAAGAAACAAGAAACTCGGCTTGTAATATTTTCTAGTATGGGGATTTTTTAGTAACAGGTTAAATGCGGAGAACCTTAAAGATTATTGCAGTTAAATGAAGAAAATGCTTCTGTAGATAAGATAACAAAGAGTGATATTAGGAGATGTTATTTATGAAGATGTCATATCCCTCGACTTATTTTGATCTAGTCGAGCGGATGGTACCCTAGAATTGTTCTCAGTAAAGGAATGTGAACATTTCTAGTCCGAGTGGTATTATCTTCTAATTTCCATTATCAGATCTTCTCTTAAAAACGGACTACAAACATGTCATGAAATGGATCTGTTTAAATTCCAGTTGCGTTGATTATCGTACATTACACAGATTTTCCTCCTCCTCCTCATCTTCTTTTACTTTTCTTCTTCTTCTGTTACTTTTCTTCTCCTTCACCTTCTTCTACTCTTACTTTTCTTCTACTCCTCCTCCTTCTTCTTCTCTTACTTTTCTTCTTCTTCTTCTCCTCCCTCTTCTCTTACTTTTCTTCTTCTACTCCTCCTCCTTATTCATCATCATCTTTTTCTTCGCCTCCCCCTCCTCCTATTTTTTTGCTTCTTCTTCTTTTATGTACCGTGTGTCCTTAAGATATGCTCGATAATGTCTCTCCCCAACTTCTTATCTTTTATAGTTCTTAGTAAGTTTTGTCTTTTCGTCATCTGTACTAATCCCTTTTCTGCCGTAAATTTACAAACCCTTTAGGAAGGTTAAGCTCTGACGTTTTCTGTCTCTCTTGCTTGCGTGTGAGCGTTAGATTTTGCAGACTTTCATTCCCCGTTATGCGTTCTGGAAATTTCAACAGTCTCTTTCTGACTGTGTGTACAATCATCCTTTTTCAACTTTTCCCTAATACTTCGTCGTTTTTCACAGTTTTATTCCATGGTATTTTCATGTTTATTTGCCTCAAGTATATATTCATACGAGTTGACGGTCCAACATTCTTTACTACAGAGGAGGATTAATATCGCATAAGTGTTGGATGCTCTTTGCCTCTAAAGATATATTACCGTCTCTTAATACATCACTTAGCTTCTGTAATTCATATTTCTTTATTCTAATATGACTTCGGATTTCAGTGTCACATTTTCTTTCCCGTTTCAAAACTTACTGGATATTTCCCCTACTAGCTTTACCAGATATAAATATATAGATAAACTAGTTATAGATATATAGGTAAACAAGATATAAATATATAGATAAACTACATATAAATATACAGATAAACTACATATAAATATATAAATTAGATATAAATATGTATATATAAACTACACATAAATATATAAATTAGATATAAATATGTATATATAAACTACATATATATATATAAATTAGATATAAATATGTATATATAAATTACATATAAATATATAGATAAACTAGATATAAATATATAAACTAGATATAAATATATAGATAAACTACATATAAATATATAGATAAACGAAATATAAATAGATCAACTAGATATGAATATATGGATAAATTGGATATAAATGTACAGGTGAACAAGACATAAATATATAGATATCTAGATATGAATATATAAATAAACTATATATAAACACATATAGATAAACTACATATAAATATACAGATGAACTAAATATAAATATATAAACTAGATATAAATATGTAAATATAAACTACATATAAATATATAGATAAACTAGATATGAATATATAAATAAACTAAATATATAGATAAACTAGATATAGATATAAAAACTAGATATAAACATATAGATAAACTAGATATAAATATATAAATAAACTAGATATAAATATATAAACTAGATATAAATATATAGATAAACTAGATATAGATATGTAGATACACTAGATATAAATATATAAACTAGATATAAATATATAGATAAACTAGATATAAATATATAAATAAACTAGATATATATATATATAGATAAACTAGATATAAATATATAGATAAAACTAGATATAAATATATAAACTAGAGATAAATATATAGATAAACTACATATAAATAGATCAAATATATATGAATATATAGATAAACTAGATATAAATATATAGATGAACAAGACATAAATATATAGATATCTAGATATGAATATATAAGTAAACTATATATAATCATATACATAAACTACATATAAATATGTATAATAGATATAAATATTATATAAACTACATATAAATATTCTTCAGCAGTTCTTTTTAGAAATAAGTAACTGATATTGCTTGCCTGCTGCTAACGTTAGAATATTTTATCTCCTTTTGAAGTTCATCACAAATACTGTGAAGTATTTTTTGGTCGCATGGTATTATACGTTCGGATGGATTACACATCTACGTAGCTTCATTACTGCAGGTTGTTAACGCTATTTGTGTCATTTAATTTAACGTTCTATCTACTCCGAAAAGACCGTGAACTTATTTAGGTAATGAATAATGGTTGACACCGCTTGCTTTGAAAATCTTTTGCGACACCAGATTTCCCTAGCCATCAAGTAGAAGTCATACAAGGTACGGCAGAAATACCTCCAACATATACTTCCAAGTAATGTCTCCAATATAACGGTAAGACATTAGTGAGAATGTTTCTTTTTAACTACCGTAATCTTCCATGTATAATACGCCTTCAATCTAATACACACCTCAAAATGTGTGCTGAAAGTGTGGAAAAATGATTCTATACACGCATACTACGCAGTCTTTTTTGGTAATTAAACCCTATAAATTGTATCTCTCCAATTTCATTACGACCAGCATTCCTACACTTATTTAAAAAAGAATGGTTTTAAACAGAGAATGATATTATACTAATTTAGTTTATGATAATTCTTATTTTATTTTACATTTGTAAGTATTGCATAGCTACATTTGATTGTATTTGGCATAATTACAGGGTCTCATTCGCCGAACTTTAGTGTCAAATTATCATATGTTTGTGGTGATTAGACCTTTTGCAACTAAAATCAACTAGGAAACAGTATTTTTTTAAAGATTTTTTGTAGCTTTACATAATACGCACACCTAATTATATTTTAGGAAAGAATGCGTATTATACATCAGAAATTACGGTAGCTAATATTTTTCCATTATATAGAAGTTATTTCTCGGTGGTATATGTAGGAGGTGTTTCTAACGCACTCTCTATATAAGATCGATCGCAAAGGATACTGGAAAAATTTTTGGCTTGTTTGACCGCTTCAGAAATTAGGGGGCTTCTTCTGCCATACAATGTGAAGGTCTGTTAACAAAATGTGTCCTGGCTGTCACATCTAGGCAAGATCTGCCTAATACTAACTTTCCAAGCTTGGCAGAGTTGAAAACAACATGGCATTGTGGAAGCTGAAATAGTTCTCTGCTTACAGTCACCTTTTCCACATACGAATATTTGTTTTTCATTTATAAGAACATCCACAGGAATTTTTCCGACGAGCGCCAGGCTTTTCAGCCATAAGTAAAATCATTTCTTTAGTCATATCACAACATGCAAGACAGTAGAATCACTGAGACAATGTTACTGTGTGTAAAATAATAAGCAAACAGAGAATCATTATTAAAGAGGAATAACATTAGAAGAATAATCTAAAAAACAGCAGATAACGATTGACAGTGCATTTTAGTTTTTGAACATCAAATTTGGCTGGAAAGTATGCAGTCAGAAGTGTTCCACAGACGACAAGTGCGAGAAAAGAAAGTGTTAGCATAGAATTTACGATTAACTCCAACTATTAGGTTGGTGCAAAAATAATGACGTAATGATATCGTTTTTTGACGTTAAAAAATACGTCAAAAAACGACATTATTACGTCATTATTTTTGCACCAATCTAATAATTTAACTATGAAGGGATGAGACCTTGCCGCCAATCTAGTAGTGTGCTTAAATTCACAAAGTCTAGTTACTATAGCGGAGAGTTCATCCGAATAATTACCATTGATCTATTTACATAATAAGCGCTGGGACACTATTATGGCGGTGTGAAAGTGACTGAAGCCGTGATGCACGGTCAGGATCAATAATATTGCTGATTCTACTTTGTATTTCGTCAAGAATCTTTTGATATACGGCAGGGGCAACGGAGCATATGTGGCAGCAAAATTGAAGGCATGGACGAATGGTAGACAACATCCAAGATCCGTCTTCCTATGTCCTATTACTACGTTGAATCACTCCCTATTTAATGCATTTAATCTGTAGGAATAAAGGTCCCTCGTCATCTGCCCTCGTAATATTTACTTCAAACATATTCCATTCATGTTAATAGCAAATATATTATTAAGTAACCCCTTGTAATTTGTAAACTTTAGTAAAAATATCAATTTAATTTTGCCCTTTCCCAAATTTAGATATTCAACACAGATCTCCGTATTTTACGTTAATAACATAACGAAATGTAGAGACTGGTCTGCATAATCACTAATTTTAGGAACATTTTGTCGGCTGGTAGCAAATAATTACGAATTAACGACCGTCGACAATTTAAACAAATTAGTTTTCCTTTTAAATACGATGAAGTCTTTAGGTATTTGACTTCTAAATTACGACCTTAGCTCTGTTTCTCTTTGCCGAGAAAATTAAAAGTTAACGGTGGCCAACAAACACTGTATCTCTGGATTAATTTTTGATGATGTTTTAAAAAAGCCTTTATCTTTCTTCTTTATTAAAAAAATGTAAGCGTATGCAAAAAGCAAATAAATCTTGTTCATTGTCTCTGCTAAGTCACATTCATTTCCGTATTTAGTTGTAGTAAGCCGTGTTTCCTTACTTTGTCATCAAATCGGTGCATTTAATAGACGTTGGTACTGAGAATCTCAAAACTGCTTTAATAAAAAGAAGCAGGCACGCGTAAGAGAAAATAATAAGAGCCAAAAAAGATAACTAAATTATAAGATAAATGAGACAAGACCTATTCCTATCTCAGGATCTTCGATTTCAAAGTAGGCTGCATTGATTTGTAGACCTACGTCATTGTAAGTAAAATTGCTCATAGAATAATGCGAAAGGAGAATAGACAGGAAATTAAAAAAAGAAAGAGAGACAAGATATGAAAACGGGCTTTATTTTAGTCATTGACAACAAAAAAATTCCAGAAGGCAGGATTAAGAAAATTCCCAGTACAAAAAAAAACAAAACAAAACATTTCCAGCAAGTAGGAGCCTGAATTATCGACAATAGTTACAAATCACGCGCCAAGCTTACACGCATGCGCACAACGAACACCTTCGTGACCCAATCGTCATAGATTAGAATCAGCCATTGTGGTCGTCTTCGTGTATAAGAGGACTTTTTATTTTCTTTTACTCTAGCATCTGTGTGTGCGTGTGTTTGATGTGCGAACGGATTAATCTTCAGAGTCAACTCAAAACAAGAAGAGGGATTGTATTTCACAATGTTTGAATTTTTTTTCTTTTTTTATTTAATTCTATTCGCAGTCTCCTCAATAATAGACAAAGCATATTCAATGAGTGGCAATGTTTTTGTCGTCTTTAGTGTGATGGTAATTGTGAAATCACTATTGACATCTCTATGAATAATGGCGTCATTGTTACAGTTTTCTTTCGGCGGATTTCTTTCTTTCATTTTTTCCCTTTTCCTCGTTTGTTTATTAGCGTATTTGATTATTTTGACATGAATCTTTGTTCGATATTTTTTGAATATTATTTCTCAATATTTATTGTCTGTTTTCATTTTTGTTATTTCTTATAACTTATAAAGTACGAAGATTTGGCGAATGTTTTATTTCAGTTTGCAAGAAAAAAATAAATAAAAAAACATGTCGAATAAGGTTTTTTCAATTAATTAAGCAAACGAGAGATGAAATTGTTTGACTTTAAACGATGAAATAAATACGCTTGCATTTTTTGTGTGATTTTCTGGATGAAGATCTATTATTTACACCAGATATTTCCAAAATATTGTCCTCATCTTTGTTATTATATTATCACAACGTTTCTTTCGTTATTCCCTCCGGCCTTCTTAATGTGGATATCGATTAGGATAGCTTACAAGGAATGCTGAATTTTACAATTTATTTAATATTTAGGGGTAGCTTATTGTCGTTCCATTGCTCATGTTTAGAGATATTGTCTGCTTCTTTTTTTATTTAATACTGTTCATTTTTTGCCTATCATTTTCCACTGAGTCCAAGTACACATTGCCCGATATAGTGATGGACATCACAACCACTATGTCACCAGATTCTTAAACTAGCGTTTTTGCTAAGGAATTCTAGCATAATAATAAACACAATATGGGAGCCGCTAATTAAAAAGTAATTTGCACAAGCTCCTTCTGTAGATTATTTTCTTTCTGTTTGTATTGCCTTCAATATGTCCCGTGACATTCAAATCTCTTCTTCATAATTGTGGATCCTCGGAAATGAACTGTGTCCTGATTCTAATTTTAATTTTATGTTAGCATTTTTATTTAAATTCCTTATTACTTACACAATCCATTGTATTCTTAGTATCATTCTGAATAACCACATCCATGTTGCATAAAGTCTCTTCGGTATCTGTGAGAAGATTATGCAGCATTCACTGCTATATAAAACGATTTATATTATTTAGAATGAGAAGGAAAACTCTGTTTTAAACCTCCGCTCTGGTCATACCTAAGCATGGAAAAGCTTCAGAAGTAAACCTGAAGGACAAATATGAGATCGGAGTTCCTCAGGCAATCTGAGGTTATGTTCTACTTCGTTCTGTAACTCCTTTGACGACGCCGTTGCCCTGCTGTATTGTCGTCTACCATTCCTTTGGATAACGTCGATGGCGAGAATAGGGGAGTTATGCTGCATGGCCAAGCATCGGTATCTCCCAAAACAATGTCCAAGCCAGCACCCTGGCTACTAGAGTTTCATATCACCGCGTCAGATAAACATGGGCAAAACAGTCTACATTCAAAGCTTGATTGGAGTGGACAGGCCATCAGTCTGAAGAAAAAAAACATGATTGACCAAAACTTTGGACAGACGCCAGTTATCAAAATCAACATACTTGCCCAGTTGCCCAGACTATACATCATTCTCCAACAGCACTGCTTCCACTGACTTGGACACGTAAACCTTATGCCGGATACGAGGATTTAAAATCTCATTCATTACGGTGAACTTGACACCGGCAAAGAAGCTAGAGGGCGACCATATCTTCATTTCAAGGATGTTTTCAAAAAGGACATAAGATCGATGAACATGGACATCGAGGTTTTGGAAAACGTAGAAAAAAAATCTCTCACGCTGGAGGCACGATTTACACCGAGGACTGAAGCGAGAAAAAGAGAAACGGGGGCTAGCCACCGGAGATAAGCGCGCCCGTCGGAAAGTAAATATCATGATGACTTACGGTGAGATCGTCTACACCAAGGGTCGGAAACCTACTGCCCGCAGGCCGGATCCGGCCCGCGAAGGCATTTTGACCGGCCCGCGAGACTGATTACCAATGACTCTATTTTTAACATAAGAGACAAGGCTTTCGAATTAGACTATCTGCCAGTTATCTTTCATGAGACTTATTTTACCAAGTTGCGTTGCCTACGTTTAATGTCAAATAATTAAGACATTAAAAGATAACAGAAGTGAAAAACATTAAAAGATAACAGAAGCGAAAGGAACGATAAAGTGAAAGAAGCCAGGGAGGGACTGACATGCGAAGTAGCAGAAATCTAAATACAGTTAAACACACGCGAATTAAACATATGTCTCATGAATGTGTGGATGATACCGCATGTGTACGTACGTAAGTGTATATGTTTGCAACTATTTGTACTCGTATGTATGGGTATATGTTCTTCGTTTTTGTTTGATGTGTGTGTGTGTGTGTGCGTGTGTGCGCGCGCGCGCGCGTGTGTGTGTGTGATTTGTTTGTGGAACAATTTTCAGTAACAGTTTGAAACCTACACGTCATAATTTCATCCATTTCACTTCGGTTGATGTTTTTCACTTTGAAGTATTTTGACGTTCCTTGAAGAAAAGTAATTTTTATTAGGTGGTGTTTTTTTTAATTTAAGATTTTCTTTTGTTTTTCTGATTTCTCAATGTTTATTTTCATTATGGTTTTAAATATTTAGGTTGACAGGGGTCTGCATATGTAATTTTTCTTAATTTTTCATTAATGGCCTTCGTCCGGTCCGTGACCCGTCATTCTAACACGATCCGGCCCGCGGGGTCGAATGAGTTGCCGACCCCTGGTCTACACATATAATTGTTTTAGTCGAGACTGTGTGCCAATTTAGGCCTGTAGAGGCATAACAGTCGTCGTGCTGGCATCAGCAATCGAGTCATAAGTCTTTGGGAGCAGATCCATGGTCTCTTCACGCCGACATTAGATAGATGGTTATCAAAACTTTCATTGATTGTAACGGAATTTCCATGTTGCTTAATACTTCACTCGGCTTTTGGCATATTTCCTTACCAAAAAGCGACTTCGAATTTCGGTAACGCACTTTCCTTCTACTGATACAACACTTCCTAGATATTGAATGTTGTTTACTTACTTGATACTAGTATTCTCAATTTCTCCTTAACATGTTAAGCTGTTTCTTTTACTGACAGCCTTACGTTATTTATGCTCGCAATTCATGTCACGGGAAATATTTGTTTGGATTTATTGGCAATACATAGTTTTAAATAACAAACGATTTACCTCTGTTCAACGTAAAATTGGAATATGACATTTTGTTCTCTATTTCTATATTCTCTGTGTCGCCTTGACGTGGTAGGACGCCTTCTGTACTTTAAAGATCTCCAGATTTATGTTGGCAGTCGTTTCACTCCTTAGCAGGAGCAGTCAATCTCAAAAGGTTTGTGGGGTGGAAATTAAACAAAAGAAACATCCTGCTCCTCCAGCTTGGTGGTTGTGGCTAACTTAACTTCACTTAAAAACTACTTTGTTACAGAAACCTTAAGGTATCTTCAAACAACGACATGGCCGAGGAAGATCGTTCCAAAGTAGAGTTTATATAAGTGCTGGTGAAAGTCCCGCGAGAAGGCAACCGGCATGACATGGGCCGAACTGAAGAGCATCGCCCTATGTTCCCCAAGGAATTAAGAGGGATAATGAGTATATATATATATATATATATATATATATATATATAAAAAAAATATATATTATGAAATGGACACTGTCCGACAATTATTTTAAGACATTTTTATGTTTGTACATACTTTTATAGATAAATATCTAAGTAAATGCTCTGTTTATAATAAACAGTAGTAAGCAACATTTATTGGCCTGAATGTCCGAGAAATTTTCATAGAAATTATTCGTCCTCCGACAGGATTCGAGCCTGTATCCTATACGTAATTGTCATTTTGTTTTGATGTGCATTTAAACGATTTGGACACGGAGCTTTCTATTGTCTCTGTTTATTATAAACAGAGTATTTACTTAAATATTTGTATCTATAAAAATAATGTATAAACATAAAAATGTCTTTATATATATATATATATATATATATATATATAAACAAACTAGTATTGATTTTTTTTTACGGATTCGCTCAAGCAAGACAATAAAGTATCTAAAACACAACGGGTTATTTGGTGTGGTTTGGTTTGGTTTCTTTTGATTTACTTTATATGAACCCCAAAGTGTTATTTAATGTCAACAAGATATTTACTGCTGGTAATATTTTTTTCAAAAAGTATATCCTAAAAATGTATTGCTAGTAATATTTTTACAAAAAAAATATTGCTGGGCGTAATATATTGCTGGTAATATTTTTTTTCAAAAATATATTGCTGGTATTAAAACGTAATTTGACAATTTCATAGTGTTTTGACCCCAGTTTAAGGGTTAACTATTTGCCCATAGATGGGACGCTAACAGCTGCTACCACACCAGCTCAGGTTAGACCTGGGAACACCAGCAATGAAGAGGTAGTTCCACGCTCCTCAAAACCTTCTTTTCAAAAGCCCTGCTACCGGATGTAGTTTATTGTTTTACCCAGTACGCTTAGATCTGGATAAGTTAGAAAATAAAACCATTACTAAGTAGCGGGAGCAAATAAAGCCATAATTAGAGGAACAAAGAAAGAGTCATCAAGAGGACTGTAGATAGTCATTGATATTTCATTTCAATTTTTGAATATTAAAGTTGAAAACCATGGAGGCCGAAAGAGGGTTCCCCAAGCGAGAAGTGCGATAAAAGAGACTGTAAGCATAGAATGTACGTTTGTATCTTTCCAACTCAACCTTTAATTGACGAGATCCCGTCGCCAGTCTAGTACAACGCTTAAATTTATAAAGTATACGTACGAAAGTAGTCATCAGAACAATTACCATGAAATAATTATAGAAAGGCTGGTGGGAGGTAACTTTACAGCAGTGTGTAGGTAACGGAAGTCGTGAGGCTAGATAATTACAATAATACTGCTGATGCTATATCTGGCAGTAATATTCTAAGCATGGACGATTTGTAGGCTTAATCATCAGCGATCAGAACTTGAGTCTTCTGCAGTCGCAATTGTCTTTCACCCTCACAATGATGCACAGCGCTTTGAAAGTTTTATGCATTTATAGCATATGTCGGGTTCCAAGTGTGTTATATAAGAATAAAGTGTCGCTGCCGACACTGGAGTTTGAAGATAGATCGCCAGTGAGGAAACGCAGATGATCCCATTGTTGAATTACGTAGACCAAATGTCCATAGAGGTAACAAATATGAGAGGTAGCGTGTGTCTAATTGATCTTTATGCCTAGTCTATTCACCCTTACTATTCGGATCTCATTTCTAGTCTAACCTCTATACTATACGGATCTCCATTTCTACTCTATACTCTATTACTAAACGGACTGCTATTCTCTAGTCTCTTCTCTACATTATATTCTATCTGGATCAATACATTGATTACTATTCAAGCGAGAATTACCGAGGAAGTACAATTAGTGCAGGTGCTATTTGAAGGCGTCTGACACCAGTACTGTTTAACGGCGTACTATAGTTATATCTGCGATTACAAAGTCTCTACTACATTGAGCATTACGAAAGTGACAACAAGTGTTCGGTGACATCACAAAGAATGAAATCTCATCACATATATAATCAATTACTAAATCTTTGATATCTTTAATAGATGAAGTTTATGTCAAATATCACGGCTGTAGCTATTCGATGATTTCCAAAATGTAGAGAGTTTAACATTACTTACGTTGTCTTTTAGGGAGAGAACATTACCCCTTCTGCATTCTTTAAGCCACAGACGCAAGTTTTAGCATTTGCAATGCATATTTCTTCTTTACAAATGCGTTTTCGGATTTCGGTAATTTCTTCTGTAAAAATATTTTCCTTTTATTGCAGTATACGTACGTGCTTTATATATCAGTTGATATCAATCTGTTCTTCTAACTCTCTTTTGCTATGGTGATTTCATAATTGTCGTTTAGATGTGGCACAAGGCCGAATGTATTGAGCGCGCATAATTGATCTGGAGAGAAACACTTGATAATCATTTCCTCACGTCGAAATGCAAACTTTTCTTGACTATCATTGACTTCATTTTCATATCTGTGTCTGTTATGTACACTCATCTAGATATCCTAAGCTGTAGGTCAATAACCCACACCAATGGATTTTATCACGAACACCTATTTGTAAAATTTGAATCACTCTGATTAGTAGAACCATATATGCTTAACGTCCCATTTTACTTTACTTTTACTCAGTCTATGAAAAGACGGTCCCACGCTCCTCACAACCCCCAATCTCCCGACCAGAGGCATTGCTACTGAATGTAGTTTCTCGACAGACCCAGGACTATATAATAACTAGAAATTATAATAAATGTAGTTATATAGGAATAAAGTGTCGCTACTTACACTTGAGTCTGAACATAGATCGCCAGTGAGCAAACACAGGCGATCCCAATATCGAATACATATATACAATACATAATATATTGACCACAGGGCTATAGAGGAAACCACTATATGGGAGGTAGCCTGCGTCTAATTGATCGCATTTCTATTTTATCCTCTATTACTCTACGGATCACCATATCTACTCTATCATCTATTACTAAACGGACCTCTATTATCTACACTATACTATTTTCTATACTGATCACCATATTATTTCTCTATTCGGATTACTATAATGATTACTATTCGTGCGCGTATTATAGAGCAAGTACTATTAGTGTGAGTGTTATTCGAAAGCGTCTGGCAACGACTATAATTGTATCTTCGATTACAAATTTTCTACTACAACGAACATTACGAAAGTGACAACGAGCGTCCGTTGACGTCACAAGAAATGTTCAACTAGAAATGTTAATACTTCCTCGGTTTTGTTTTTAAGAAAATAAATGTATTTTATTTATGTAGTAGGTTTACAGAAATATACGTAATATATCTGTGAGAAATATCAATAATAGGAAGATTGCATTTTTCATCAATCGTTCCATTGTATCTACAATAATAAGTAATAATCTAGTGAAAATGAAAATGTATTGAGTAAATATTTTTCTCAAAGAACCGTATTCTGTCTGCAAATATTTTGATTCTCTTGTAGACAAACAGACGTTTAACAAAGAAAAATGACAATGAAGAAAAAGAATTTAAAAGAAAGGGAAATACATCTATGTTGCCGAAAGGAAAAATTAATCTTGAAATTCAAAAAAAATTATTGACATTTAATTCATTTTATATATTGTTTTATAGAGTCACATTTTCCATTCATGACATATTTAAGAGTGCTTTGCTTGTTTTAATAATAGTTGCCGTTTAGTAATAGCATTGTTATTTATTGGAAAGGAATACAATTAGAACAAAATTATAAATATCCAGAATACAGAGCAAAAATAACATTATTACTAATTCTTAGTTCAATTTTATCCTGGAATGATGAATTTAATTTGAGCGGCCTGAAAGGAGTTATCATTATTTCAAATTATATTCACTAATCTTCGACGGACTGAAGTCTAAATCTGCAGTGTGATAATGGCATATCATCGCTGATCGGAAGACTTTCTATAATGAAGTGAAAGGTGAGATCGAAGGGTTCCCCAGATGGATTGAACGGTCACGTGTCGATAACCAAGAGCTGCTTTAAAATTGAAAGATATTGGCTGTTGTCTGATCTGGAAAGGGATGGGCTTTACCACTTCTATTCTGGCCAATATATTCTATATCTAATCAAATCTATCTAATTAATACTTACGAAAATTTTACAGGGATATATTTAGGTACTCAGTTTCGCAGTGTCTATACGACCAACCTGCTAATGGTAGTGATTATAGTATTTCTGCTGATGCATAGATTTAAACAGAAAATATTGATTTTTTGTTTAGTTAAATTTTGGGGTTATTAAATGCTAAATGTCTTAGAATTGATACGGGAGCAGAATAGTGTTTAGCTTGCGTGTCGAAGTCTGTCTTTAACAAACGCAAGAGTGCATATTTTCGTGAAAGACGACATGAAAGATTCTCCGACTGTCAAACAAGAGGTTAATAACAGCAGATTATTTTCCCTCGCTTTGGTAGGAAACGACCTATCTGGATTCAGTAAGCAGTTCGTTGCGTGGTTAATAACTCCATCTCGTAAAGATTACTTTCCAAATGATAGCAGCAGCTACTATCAAGTTAGAGATATAGCTCTATACTCCAACAGAGGAATCATCATTTATGTCTATATTTTGTTTCTTTGGCGATGATATTTAATAGGAGATACGTTTTCTTACTAACTTTGCGCAATATCCAATCTTATCATAATAATGGAATAGCTATTACTTCGAACCGAAGTTAAGTTTGTTTGACTGATTAGCTATATAAAGACTGATTTTATATAATAAAATAAATTCTGCAACTAAACCTATCAAATATAACTGCATTTAAACAGTTATTTAGCGACATTTAACATATGTGAGGGAGAAAAAATATTTGACTTTTTTATGTCATTTCCGTTGTGCATTTGACGCCGATATTAGGTCTAAGAAGAGGGTCTTTCCAAAGAACAATCGACTTTAGTAATCACATCGTATTTCGCATCATTGGCACTATTCTTGAATAAACAATCAGAAACTCGATAAAAGAAAAAATGAGGAAATCTTATTCGATTCGTTTTTTTTAATATTTTGTGTCGGAAAAAAATTAAAATATCAAAATAACTGATCTGCCATAGCCGATCAATTTTTCTATCCACTTATTTTACGTTTTTCATAGAGTTAATATCTTGATTGATCACCAATGCATGTACGGCAATTCATTCACTTTGCACGCCATACATGACTCGCCATTTCCTTCCTTTCTCCCCAGCTGTTTCGATTTTGCCGAACAGCATGCGCAATCCTCTCATTGAGGTTGCCAGAAATATGGAGGAGGCGGATAACATCTACGAAAAAGGCTCACTTCTTTAATTTCCACCGGGAATCTTTGAGCGCCAACATATATTTTAATTTCCACTGGGATACGCTTCCAACAGCGTATTGGCAGACATATTGTCCAAGAACATCAACATGCCACAATACATTCGGGTGATATGAGGTTTATATGTTGTTCACTTATTTTTACCAAAGCAGTGACGTATTTTATTGTATAGTCACGTGACTTGAACTGCAGTTACGTCTACAAATAAATATCTATCTCTATATCAATAACTCTCTCTGACTACACACCACACACAGATATATATATATATATATATATACATTATATATATATAATGTATATATAATGTATATCTATATATAATATATATATATATATATATATATATATATATATATATATATATATATATATATATATATATATATATATATATATATATATATATATATATATAAGAAACACACACTTTCTGTCTGCCTGAGTGTCTTTTATGTGCCTAATTGACTTAATCTCTGTATGAAAGTGTTCATATCACAAAACGGACGTATATGAAAAAGTGCTCGACGCAGATGCCCGGATGAAGATTTTTTCTACACTTACTTCACTTCTATAGTTGCTGTGCCATAACATATATTTTGTAGTATGTTATAATTGTCCGCCGCCTGAAGAGAGCTGACCGTCATAACCAAAGTTTACTTTTACCCCCTTTTTATATTTATCTCTTATCTCTTTCAATATATATATATATATATATATATATATATATATATATATATATATATATATATATTGTGAGACTGGAAACTACCTACACAATAGACTCTTCCGGGCCTATATTAAGTAGGCGACATAGCACTCTATAGAGAGACAGAGAGTGACACAGAGAGAAAGTGAGAGTCTCGTACGACTACCAGTGTTGGACACTAACATATAGTAATCTCTGTTTACAATATCTCTCTAACCAGTTGTTAATATATCTTTCTTACTACTAATCCGTGTTCCGTGTTTTACTTCTGTGGGCCCAACATCAGTGGCGACGAGGATTCTAGAAACGCACTCACGATGAAACCTAAATACCTTACCAATCCCACATCTGTATCGGCACAGAATTCGAGAAACGCATTCACGTCGAAAACCGCAATAATCTGTCAGTCCCACATCAGTGGCGACAGAAAGATTCCAGTATTTCGTTCTCACCATATCAATAGCGACAGTACTTCAAAAATACACAAACAACACGCGTTCCCACACCAGTGCTGAACGAGAAATTAGGCTGGTATTATTACATTAGCGATGTAAAAGCTAAACACCCATCTTCTACATATATTCCAATACCAAACAGCAGTGACGAGAAATGATTCCACATCTATGGAATATTAAAGTCTGTCCAAATAAAAAGAACGAATTTTTACACACCCACACACAAAAAAAATGTTTTGTTCATAAAACAAACTGACAATACAAGTGCCGAAGTACTACCATTGTACTCAAGTTTTCGAAAAAACTATCTAAATTTTTTTTTTATGTAACTGAGTTGAACTCGTGCATAAAATTATTCTCCCCTCAAATTCACTGAGGTGAGTTCTCTCTTTTTGTAGCTCTAAAAAAAAAATACATAAGTGTGGTGAAAATTTATATAATTAACGGAACCACGGAATCTAAAAAAAAAAAGCTAAACACATAATTAGTTTAGTTTAACTAATTGTCTGTCCATATTTTTTTTCGTGTAAAAGGAAACAAAAACAAAAATCTATCAAGATTTTTTTTGTGTACCTCCTCTTAGTACACGTGTTTCAAAGCAACAAAAAAGCGCTGTCATTTTTAAATATGAAAGATTTTCAAATAGCAGTTGACCAAATGTTAAAACTAAATTTGGATCAGTAACGAAAATTAGAAGAAAGACAACAACAACTATTTTTGGAATTACATAAACAACAAATGGAATTCCAACGAATTACGCTTCAGAATGCTGAACTACAAGAGAAACAACTTAAAGAATTACTCGTAAATGCATTACAAGGCTCAAACTCTGAAAAAGATACAATATTCTCCCAGAGTACAACCTAAAATTCAATAGAAACCTTTGAATACGTACCAGAAAACGACAAAACGTTCGAGGCTTTTTACATGCGCTACGAAGATATTTTCAACGTAGACTGTGAACAATGGCCCAGTAAAAAAAAAGGTACGTCTACTATTGAGAAAACTGGGAACTACAGAACATAGTAGGTTCGTAGACTTCATACTACCCAAGAAAACGACTGACTTGGATTTTTCAGAGTCTATTAAGCTCCTATTGGAACTATTCGGGTCTAACACAACCTTGTTCCACAAAAGTTGGAAATGCCTGAACACAGTCAAAGACAACCAGCAAGATTTTCTAACGTTTGCAGCATCGGTAAACAAGCTCTGTAATGATTTTAAACTAGCCGAACTGACTGCCGATGATTTCAAGTGCTTGATTTTCGCACAAGGTCTAGTATCAGCTGAAGACGCCGAAGTCAGACGACGGGTACTGACCAAACTTG
This sequence comes from Acanthosepion pharaonis, assembly GCA_903632075.3. Classification (NCBI taxonomy): domain Eukaryota; kingdom Metazoa; phylum Mollusca; class Cephalopoda; order Sepiida; family Sepiidae; genus Acanthosepion; species Acanthosepion pharaonis. Next base: position 51,022 of record CAHIKZ030004965.1, on the reverse strand, counting down.
AGAACGAACAAGGATTGACTCTCCAAAAATTGGCAGAGGACTGTCAAAGAGTAATATCTGTAAAGCGTGACTCAAACACTATCGAGGAATCAGTTGTGATCCAGGTTAATAAAATCAGAAGTAAGTCTACCTCCTATTCCCCTCAAAAAGACAAAAGGCAAATCTCATGTCCTAAATTACGCAGTAACCAAAACCCAAATAAGTTAAAGAAACCGCCCGGACAATGTTACCATTGTGGTAAATGGCATTGGATGAAATTCTGTCCAGTTAAAAACAAAAAATATTGCAAATATTGCAATAAAAGTGGGCATACTTTAACTTCGTGCTGGTACGCCAACAGAACGAGAAAACCCCAAAATAAAATTAGGCAAGCTCAATCTGACAATATTGTCGATAGGAATTTGAGAAAATATGTAACTGTGGATATTTTCAATAAGACCATTAAATTCCAGCTTGACTCGGGTTCCGATCTTTCAACCATTAATTGGCGTACTTGGCGAAAATTGAACAAGCCGACCTTATAAAAAAGGGAAAAAACAGCAAAATCCGTAACTGGCGAAAAGATTAACATTTTAGGTGAGGTAATAATTAGAGTAACACTAAATTTACCAAAAAGCTCAAAGCCTACGTATTGAAAACTTCAGATAACTTATTGGGATTGCCCAATGAGTACATTTTGTTGCAAGATACAAAGTACAACGTCCAATTTGGTAAATCTAAAAAAAGGAACTCAAACAACAATTTCCCCAGGTTTTATCTGGCGGCCTTGGGAAATGTACTAAAAGGAAAGCAAAGTTCAAGGTGAAGGACGGTGCCAACCGGTATTCAAAAAGAAACGGAATGTCCTTTTCGCTGCTCTAGAACAAATCAACAAAACGTTAGATAGACTCGAACAAGCAGGTATTCTGTCAAAAACAGATTTCAGCGAGTGGGCAGCACCTACGGTCTACGTAAAAAAGAAGTCCAATCAAATACGAGTATGCGCAGATTTTTCTACAGGGTTAAACGATGCCTTGCAAGATGACAACAATCATCTCCCAAGCCCTGAAGAAATTATGAATAAACACAATGGTGGAAAATTTTTTTCTAAAATCGACCTCTCGGACGCATAACTTCAGATAGAGGTGGAAGAAGAAAGTTCCAAATTGCTCTACATAAACACCCATAAAGAGTTGTTCAAATACAACAGGCTGGCTTTTGGAGTAAATGTTGCACCTGCATTTTCCAGCAAGTCATGGACTCCATGCTGGGCGACCTTGACTACGCAACAGCCTATTTGGATGATATACTGGTTACCAGTAAATCTATGGCAGAGCACCGGAACCATATAATAAACGTATTCGAAAAGATACAAGAATACGGATTTAAGGTTAAGGAGGAAAAGTGTGACTTTTTCTTACCAGAGATTAAATACTTAGGTCACATTATAAATAAAAATGGTCGTCGGCCGGATCTAGAAAGAGCCAACGCGATCAGAAACATGCCGGCCCCAGATAACGTTCAAGCGTTACAAAGCTTCTTCGGCCTAGCTAACTTTTACCAAGGGTTAATTAAGAACATGCAAAATTTGAGAGGGCCTCTCAACCAACTTTTAAAAAAGGACAAACGATGGTCATGGACCACGGAATGCCAAGACGCATTCGAGAAGATCAAGAAAACTCTTACTTCAGACCTCTCCCTCATCCATTACGACCCTAGTCTCGACATCATAGTCGCAAGTGATGCAAGCTCGTACGGCATAGGTGCTTGCATATTACATAAACTGCCAGACTGTTCGCGCAAATCTGTGGCTCACGCATCAAGATCTCTACTTCCAGCTGAAAAACAATATTCCCAAATAGAGAAAGAGGCTCTAGGTTTAATATTCGCTGTGACAAAGTTTCACAGATATCTACATGGTAGACGGTTCATACTGCAGACAGATCATAAACCTCTGATTACAATTTTTGGGTCTAAATAATGTCTGCCAGTCTATAATGTAAATAGACTACTTCGTTGGGGAATGTTTTTCTTAAACTATAATTTCCAGATAGTGTTCCTAACAACCAAAAATATTTGCCATGCAGATAGTTTATCGCGACTCATTCCAAAAAATACAGAAGTCTTTGAAGACTCCATCATTGCTACTCTAAGGACAAATTGTGAAATCAAAAACATGATCGCGAGTACCATAAGAGAGCTCCCAGTTACTTTGGCCGACATAAAAAAGGAGTCTCGAGTGGATGAATTCATTCAATCCATAAAAATCAAAATTCGAAACAAAGACCCCAACATGCCTGAAGTTTTCTCCCTCTGCGATGATGTCCTACTATATAATGACCGCGTAGTGATTCCAAACAGCCTAGAAAGAAAAATCCTCAGGGATTTTCACATGTGACATCTTGGGAAGAACCGTACGAAAAGCCTCATGCGCTGCTACGTTTATTGGCCAAACATGGACAAGGACATAGACATGATAGAATCATGCAAAGGATGCGCGCTTGCAGCAAAAGCTCCAACCATGATGTGCAAACCATGGCCCAAAACAGACCATCAATGGCAAAGAATTCATGTGGATTTTGCAGGGCCTATGGACAACATGTACTATCTCATTGTTGTGGATAGCCACTCAAAATGGCCTGATGTCCTACAATATAAAAGACCAACCACAAACTGCACGATCGGATTTCTATACGAGCTATTCGCGCGTTTTGGCGTGGTAGATTGTGTAGTTACAGATATGGGCACTCAATTCACATCAAGTGAATTTAAAGACTTCTATAAGTCATCTCAGGTGGACCACGTTACAACGCCTCAGTACCACCCTAGGTCAAATGTCCAGGCCGAAAGGTTCGTGGACACTTTAAAAAGGGCTTTAAGAAAGGCACTAGGCACACCGACAGATAGAGCATTGCAACAATTTCTGCAGGTGTATCGGATAACCCCTAATCCGAACACGCCTATGGGAAGCTCGCCTTCAGAAACAATGTTTGCAAGGAAAATAAAGTCTGTCTTCGACAAACTTATTCCACGGCAAGCAAAGTTCAAAAAAACCGTATCGCCTCATAGGAAATATTTCAATCCTGGCGATAGGGTCTTTTTCAAGGCGTACAAGAACAATATGAAATTCTGGGAAGTGGGCGCTATAAAGCAGGAAATTGGCGAACTGGTATATATGGTCCAAGGACCAAAAAACATTCACAAACGCCATTGGAACCAGCTCAGAAAATGCCGTTTGAAGGAATCAGAGGAATCATTCTAAAATATCTGTGAAGAGCTGATCGACGTAATTTTCGATCACTTCGATCTCGACATGTCCAAAGTCTCTCCTGAAGTGCGACGCTCACGAAGGAAAAGGAAATTTACTCTACAGCTCGACGTAAATCACATGAGGAAAAAGTATTAAGTTTTATTTTTTTCTCCTCTTTTCAAAAAGAAAACTCTTTGGAAGAGGGTTATTTTGAGACCGGAAACTACCTACACAATAGACTCTTCCAAGCCTATATTAAGTAGGCGACATAGCACTAGAGAGAGACAGAGAGT
>CAHIKZ030004965.1:7500-45000 GCA_903632075.3 Acanthosepion pharaonis | reverse complement strand
CGACAAAGATGAGGACAATAGTCCGAGGAATGTAAACAATGTATTATTGTGATGATGTGAATTATTTTAGTGTTATGGAAATCACCAAACAAATTAAAATAGAAACTGAATAATTATGAATATGTAAATATTTGTTAATAATACTTTTTTATGCATAACAGGGTTAATCGATTGTGGCTAGCAATATGAAAACAGTCAGTCGAGTTCAATTTCCATTAGAGTTCGTTACAATCACTTACGGGCAAATAAAGGTGGGAACGCTATGAATCCATTATCTTCGGTCCCAACTTTGGGTTAAATATTAGAATAGACTAGGTTCTATAATATTTGTTGGATATCATTCATGAGATATCCCTATCTATAAAAGGCAGGATGTGTATGTGTGTGTGTGTTTGTATGTAAGAAATGCACGGCCGCAATTTTCGACGGATTTGTACCAAAATCTACATGCACATGCTCCAAGTTAGTTAGAAGGCCAAGACCGTTTTTGCATTTCCCAACTCCTGTCGATAGTGGAAATGGTCAATTTTATCATGCTTCTACGGCAGTTTTCATGTAGTTTGCGGGCATTTTGTACTGGCCAGATTGAGTGCCTATAGCTGGATGCCACGAATAGGCAGGAAGATTATATTGGCCAGCGTGAGAGCCAACAGCCGATTGACACGAATGTTAACTAGCATGCAAAAAAAAAATTGATAGCTGCATTCGTGAAAAATGGGAAAAATTTAAATCTTCATGGCACTTTATTCCAATTGGCTCATTCGCTTGCTTAAACTCAACGTTGATTCTGATTCCGCATAACTGGGTTTGGGTATTTGTTGTTGACATTCCTTTTTCATTCAGTTTTTCCAGTTACGAGTCCTTTTTTAAAGCTGATCGTTTTGTGTTCATTTTGTTTAGTTTTTTTTTCGTAACAGATTTAATGTTTAGTATAGAGCTTAGAAAAAAATTGCAATGTGAGATAGGCAAGAAGTAAGGCATGTAGCAACATTAGCACGACAAAGGGCACTCCTTTAAAGGCAAAATATTTTAAGTCAAGTGATAGCGATTGCTGTACGATTTTTGACTCAAGCACGGGCAACGCCGGGCCATGCCGCTAGTTAATTTAATAAAATCAACTTCCTTCCAGCCAGCCTGAACATTTATTGGTCCATGAAATTGCACAAAGACCGAAGTCTTTCACTAACGCGAGTTGCAAATTCTGCCGGAGGCGGGGGATACGTTTGCTTTATTTATACAGAAAAATATCATAACTTTGTTGTTTATAATATTTTCGTGGTATGGATTTGAATATAGGATTTATCAAAAATATGTTGCTGTAAGATTTAAAATTTTTATTTTAGAAAATTATAGGGTATATGCAGGGTGCGTGGGATAAATTGTCGTCTAAATTAGTCAAAAGGGAAGATAACATTGATATCGTATTTCGACAGACATATTTACCAGAATTACAGAAATCTATCTGGAAATATTAAAGAGTAAATCGCCATTGGCTTCAACCAGACGTCATCGGAATCTACATGAACTCTTCTTCCTTGTTTAAGTCGGTGAATGCTGCCATAATCCTTACCTTCAGTTCAGCATTGAAGGAGTTTTTTGGTCGCGGGCTGAACTGCGACCCACACATAATAATTAAGTGTATTATCGTCTGGGGAGTCAGATGGCCAGATGTAAGTGATGGTGTGTCACAGAAATTGTCTGACAGCCATAAATGGTTTCTCCTACTGTGTGGTATGGTTCAGAGTTCTTTTATTAGACATTGTGTCTTCCAACCTCTTGACCCACATCAGCTCTACCTTTTCAAGACACTTGATGTAGGTGTCTGTGTTAAGTCTGAGGTCCTGTTGGAAGATGAATGGAGGCATAATGTCGCCATCACTATTGATCACTCCAAACACCTTCGTAATCACCATTAAACCCATTCAACTCTTTCCGAATCATCTGCATCCTTCTCAAATCGATGCGCTTACACCTTGAAATGGTTGTTTTGGAAGTTTCGGTGCGAATGCCAAACAGTAAAGCATTTGGGCGGAGTGAATTGCGTCATGGTGCTCATTTTTTTCACAGAGAGTGACCAACTTACCCCACTGAATCGTACAGTCGATAAAACCAAAAACAAACAATGTTCAAGCGCGAAAAATGAAAATATAAAATGGCGACAATTTACTCATCGCAATATTATTCACCTAACATTTTTAACAGTATATGGGTAAGTAAAATAAATTCTTAATATGCAAAAAAATAACATTTTATTCTCCCTAAACTAAAGAAACAAACACAATGACAGCAATTTCAGTTTCCGCAGAATTGTTATCATTTATTTAAATTTTCTCACTGACTTTAGAATTCTTTTGATACTGATATTGGGAGCTTTTATGCTTTGTATTAAAATCATTCTTCATGCTTCGAAAAATTAAACACCGTGTAGTATTTCTTAGCTTTGTAGCTAAATGTTTTAGTCCATAATACCATTCCCTGTTCCTTTTCAGGTATACATACACACAAGTTTCGTTGTGAACCTTAATTGATGTTTCCCTCTGCCACGCTTGCCTGAAATATATCCTGTGAATATCAAAACTAATCCCCGTTTTTTCATTATGCGTCCCAGAAATAACAATTGTCTGGTTCTAATTTTAAGTATCATTTTGTTCGCATTGTACTTAGGACAACCTCTTTGTTTACAGACTAACTTCATCGAATTCTTTCAATCCTTCCATATAAATGTTGCCACCTCCCTCTCTAAATCAGCAAGAAATTTTTCCAGCATTCAACCCCAAACAGGAGGAGGACTATTACATCGTGCATATCTATCTATATATATATATATATATATATATATATATATATATATATATATATATATATATATATATAAATATAAATATAAGCAGCTATACGCGTCCGGTAAAATCTTACGTGTTTTAGCTTGTAAAAGAATAAACCCTACCCAAAAGAAAAAAAAATGGTAAAAAAAATCGAAGGAACTAAGAAGATATACTTCCGGCGAAAATAATATAGAATAGTCTAGAATAAAAGTTCAGAGTCCAAAGAAAAAAAAAACTTCAGGCGCAAGTAAAGTAAAAATAACTATGCATAAGTAGAACAAACTAAGTAAACGTAAAGAACCAGACAACCTACCTAGGTTTCACTACGCGGATCGTCAGGCTATACACACACACACACATATATATATATATATATATATGTGTGTGTATATATATATATATATATATATATATATATATATATATATATATATATATATATATATATATATATATGTGTGTGTGTGTGTGTGTGTGTGTGTGTGTGTTTCCAGTTTGTCTTTTACTCTACTGTACTTAATAAGAAGTGTATTTCCTTCTTCGTTAGGTGCCATTCGTTGGCAACGCTTGAACTATCGTGTCTCTTCGATTCAGGATTGAATTTGGAGACGCATTCCTGAAGTTGCCTGCTGTTTCTTTCTGAACTAGACTGGTTGCAAACAAATATTGTAAGACCCCGTCTGTCCTTCAATTTAATCCTTAGCAGTGGGGAGAATAAATGGATTTTTGCCTTTCCCAAGGGTATTTACGCGTAAATTCATGCAACATATCCGACAGGAATTCGATCTTGGCTCCCCTATTTAATATTTTGAGACGGCATTCATTACACTCCCTGCACACCCAAACTTACGCTATCTTGTATTTCCAAGCGTTTATCCAACAAGATAGAGACCAGGCTGGACATCTTTTACATTCGATGATCCGTACAAAATCGACATTTTAACGCCATAGTTATAGAAATAGATGGAGTATACAATTTAGAAAAATAAATTAAAAGATGATTTTCTAATTGCTGAGTTATGGAGTGTCTTTATTGTTAAAAAAATCGAAATTACAAAAGCCAGGTTTGTGAATTCATTTCATTTAAGTAAAGCAGTTTCGTTCTGTATATAAGAGCGTTCAGTGCAATCATTACACTGTCCAAAGCAGAAATCGTTTGGTTCGGTACCAGTGGTAACAAATCATGAAGATTATGCTTCATGGCTTTTCATCTGAATTAGAAAAAGAAATAGCATTTCGTGATTCAATTTTCAAGATAATTTATCTCTTTTACAAATGAATATCTTTCATGCCAAACGCAATCATAACGGTTTGCGTATGGGTAAAATTTATGCAATATTCAAGCCAGAATTTTGAATATATACATACATTAGAAAGAAATGTAAACAGGTAAGGTGGTAATAGGACTGGGGCTAGTATAATAGCTGATTGGAACATAAAATCAAATAGCCAAGTTTTGAATTCTGGAACTTTGAAAGAAATATCATCTTTTCTCAACTCAGAGCTATGTGTTAAATAGTAATTCAGACTTGTCTCTCTAGCCATGATTGACAATGAGTCTAATAGATGGACAGATAAGAATTCAAAAATTAGTCACTCGTAACTGAGTTAAGTTAGGAATGGTATGTAGGTAAAACAAAAAAAGGTTAAAAAACTTAAATGATTCAACTGGAGAGGCATTATCCAAAATGATGCTGAGAACCAGAATCTATTAAAATTAATGAGATTACTATGTTTAATGGTCGGGTTTAAAAGTAGTGTCAATGATAAGCATATGTAGTAAATGGAATAACATAATTAAGAATGGACGAATAACGTGTAAAATTATATATATATATATATATATATATATATATATATATATATATATATATATATATATATTTGTGTGTGTATATATATATATATATATATATATATATATATATATATATATATATATAGAGAGATAGATAGATAGAGAGAGAGAGAGAGAGAGAGAGATTAGTAAATATTCAAATATGTTATTTATTAGTAATTTTTTTTGAAAGTGCCAACAATGTCAATTAGTTGATACGACAGGATAAAAACATATCCAGATGAACAAGAACTGAATGAGACAGAGGTAGATAAAGAAATGTACTTATATATATATATATATATACATTCTCTTTATATATATATATATATATATATATATATATATATATATATATATCAAAAGTATATAATTGGTATATACGGAATGAATTCCAATAACCAACAATTACTATTCTTAAAAGAGTGCTCAATACAAAGTAGAGCAGATATAATTATTTTTATAAAAATTATAACATAAGTATGTTATAAGATCACTACAAAAATAGCCATTTTGTTTCAACACATTCTGTGTCTTCTCAAGTGATGATGAAAGGGAAAGGGAAAAAAAAAATATATATACATGTATTATCAAATGACCGGATATATTGTAGCGTCCTTGTCGAACATAATTTCAATGAAGAAATGAATTGAATAAACATATATATTTTTTCTTTTCTCAATAATTTTGTAGTTTTTAAACTTAATAGTGATTAAATTTGGATTTTAAAATTAACAGTTTTTAATTTTAATATTAAATTTTATCATATGATTTTATAATTATTGGTTAGTATAAATTATTTTTAATATTACACATATTTAAAGATCTGAATAGCTATTCTAGCAGGATTTCGTTGTCAAGCTTTTGAATCTTTCTATACTTCGTTTTTGATTGGTTATTCTAGCTTTTGTAACAATGCCCCCCCTAGTGTGGGATCGTTAATTAATCTGAAACTTTTTAAAACCATTTATTTTCTTTTCAACATCATCACTTGAGAAGACACAGAATGTGTTGAAACAAAATGGCTATTTTTGTAGTGATCTTATAACATACTTATGTTATAATTTTTATAAAAAAAATTATATATATATATATATATATATATATATATATATATATAAACATGTACTATTATATGTCTTTGCTTGATGTATGTACTTAGATATATAATCTTTGTTGGTTTTATTTTAAATAATTACATCGACATTTATTTATTTTATTTTGCTCAGCGTCGCACTAGGGAAATCCCGCTTCCCTATTTTTTTCTTGAAATCCAATATACATGATTGTTTCTGAAGAGGTATTAGCTCCCATTACATGATATAAAATTTGTCAGTCCTACAATAGCTAACATTTTCATATTCCAACAGATAATGTAAATTTTGAGACTTGACATTTTGTTCAGCATTAGAAAAAAATATTGAAACAACGAATATCATTTACTTATTTTTATTATTATTCCGAAATACCTGAAATAAAATTTCTCTCTTGTATATTAAATCATTCATATTTTGGAGTTCGTCATTAGAAATCATATTTATCCGAGCTCACATGACATTACAATGCACGCCCATTGCTTAAAAGCCACTATTTTAATAATGCAAGATATTAATCTTGTATTGGCCGTGATTATTTATATATATATATACCAATATCTACGTATCAATGCGTTGTCACGACTCGATGTACGTCTTGCTATAATGAGAATTTGTAGAATATAGTTCACATTCTAGTCGGGTTCAGTAATTGATGTGGATTCTGGGTTGAAATCTGGTACCAATAAATAACACACGCCAGGAATGAATATATGAAAATAATGTATTAACGTAATAATACAAACTGGTAAAGCAGTTTAGTAGTTACAGGAATACGGGTTAGTAGCAAAATATATATACAGTCTTTGGTATTGAAGTATCGCTGTATGATTTCTTACTGAGTCTGCGTGCTCGCTCACTGTGACTCCTACATAGCTGTTACCTCACCCTCACTCTTCCGGTTTCCTACAACCTTTTACTCTGTCACTCTGGACTCGACTCTTCGATCTTGCTCTAGTCTGGTCTTCACGTAGCTGTAGTGTATGTATATTCTGGGTGAGTCTATTTGTATAAAAAAGCGGAGAACCCCTCAAGAAGTATATTCACTTATGCGCAAATAGGACTAGGAACGATATGGGTCCATCTCTTTTCACAACTATGAATTGAATAGCAGCATAGATTGGGTCGTATAACTCTGGTTAACAACCTGTCTACCGCAGAAAGAAATGACAATCTACTGCTGGAAAACACTCTACCTTGTCCGGCAAGAATCTAAAGAGACATACTCACCCAAGTGTGTATCACGTGTAGAACAGACTGACCAATATAATGACTAAAATATGAATATGAATATTTCAAGGCGATGGTATATATTGAGAAAGCAGAAGTGTACACAATAAAAACACTGCTTGATGAATTTATTTTCAACAGATTATCAAATCATACAAAATATATTCTGGGGCTTTAAATAATCCATCTAAAATGAGAATATGAAAATCATATTCCCAAGTCACTCATCTAGTTACTGGCCAAGCTCAACTTTGCTTGACTTCGTACGAGAACCGGTGTACCAACGTAAGTCAGTAATGAATCTCTTAACCGGTTTTGGTTTTTGGGGCATCACATATAAACCAGCCGTACCATCAATAGTATGTCTTGGGCAAGTTACCCTGACGGAGCAAAACCCTCTCTAGACTGGTTTGAATTTTCTTTCTCCTATAAATTTTGCCAACCAATTCTATGCGACTGAGTTTGACCTACTAATCATAGATAAATAGGAGAAGTTTGTATTTGTGAGCAAGTGGATATAACGAATCCTACTGGAATTCGAACGCGGCTCTCCGATTTCAAATTTCAAATTCAATACGCTAATGCACTATATATAACGAATAGGCACTTCACAATATCTATCTATATGATAATTTTTTCTGGCGTAAAAGAGGGAACAAAGAAGTGCATATTATAACGTAAATACGACAGACAATGGTAGCACCGAGAAAATTCTTTTCGGGAGTTTCTTCCATAAATAAAGAATTCTTGTGTAGAAGACCGCTGGAAATTCTTCTTCGTAACTAGAATGCCAAGGGAATGAGGAACAATCGACGCTGTGTACGTACTTTGTGGAACTGACCTTTTGTCAGGAAAATTGTGACAGTATAGAGAGAGGTTTACTCCATAGGCAAGGAGCTAAATAAGGGAAAACAATTCAACACACTCAAGGCCGTGTATACACCTTTGGACTCTGTTAACTTTAAAATAGTATGACTGGGCAGCTGTCTAGCAGAAATGGTAGCAATTTTAAAATTTTGCGTGGATCCGTACAGATAAAAATGGAGGGGGATCAAGATGTTTTCTAAAGCAGTAAAGGCAATCGTTCATTTTCTCACCATCTTTGGCCGATTTGATTTGATTGATAGTTGCTTTTTTATGGTTTATTAACCATTCGTAAGTTATTTAAAGCCAAATCACATTTTAGCATTGTTATAATATATGTTCGCGAGTGAATGTAATATTAACTAGTATTTGTAGTTAATAATGATTTTCAGATATAATTACTAGTATTAACACATAACTGGGTGAAGCATAAGGGGATTCTTGTCTTCCCCAAAAGTAATTGCGTGTAAGAGAATGCAAGCACACCGAAGTGATATCGAATTCAGCTTTCCTACTTCTCATATCCAGCCGTATCCCTCACACCATCTACACATCCAAGCTACCCTCAACTGATTTTCACAAGTGGCTATCACCTCGGTACTAACCAGACTCCATTTTCTTAACTTCGATTAATGAACGACAACTGTTTTTTTAACATGTTTTCATTGTAAGCAAGGCCGTATTTGTATTATGTGCATATGCATACATGTATGCAAACGATTCGTGTATAACCTTAATTAAAAAGGTCAACATACCTGGTAACATCTTGCGTCAGACGTGGAGACGTGGACACACCTGTATATTCTTGGTGTTGAAGAATTTAACAAGTCAGATTTGCTCGCGCTGAGTTGCAACTAGACGGTAGCTATATAGATGATATCAGCCCTTCTCGCGACAAGGTTACAAAAGAGTACCTTTCGTGTGATTCAGATTGTTTTAGCGTTTTCTTTTATTGTGTTTTTTTTTTTTAGAAAATTAAACAGATACATATTTTCTCCGTTTTTTCGGACATTAACTTTTCTCTGGGCATTAACTTTTCTTGATCGACTTGAACAATAGACGTTTGATAAAGGAAAAACTACTCAGTGATGGCCTTCATCGATATTATTGTGCAATTTCGGACAACTTCCAAAGTTTCTCCAATAACTGACCGTTTACAATGTTTCATTTTAAGAACAACAAAAAGAATCACCCTGGCCGAGGATTCTGGTTTCACTACGAATAATTTCAACATGTTCGAAAAGCTTTTATCTCTTGATATCTATCTTTCTGTCTTCAAAAGTGCACTTTCCAGTCGCAGATTTATATAAGATACACTTCATGTTAATGCTCTTGATACCAACATGTTATAAAATAATAATTTGGCGTACATAAGATAGCAGTAATTAGTGCTGTTAAAGCTAAGACACACACAAAATCAGACGCAAATGCACGCACACGCACACAGAGACACACATATATATTTGTGTGTATATATATATATGTGGGTATGAGTGTATGTGTGTGTGTATGTGTGAGAGAGAACGTTTGTGTGTGCTAGTGTGTTTTTGTAAGTGCGTAAGAATTTAATGATTTATAATTACACATATATTCAACAAAAATGAACAGCGGAAATTAATGTATACTTAACAGATATACATGCATTCTGTTTAAGAATTTGTTTATAACCTACATATACCTACTTACATACACATTTATGGATACGTTCTTTAACACACACACACACACAATTACATGTTTGTGTATGCGCGCGCGTGTGTGTTTGTATTTAGATAGATAGATAGATAGATAGATAGATAGATAGATAGATAGATAGATAGATAGATAAAAAAAGACAATGCAAATTTAAACATGCATGCAGTTGAGTGCATGGGAACAGATATCAAGCACATCCACCCACCATATACAAACGCACGAATGCAAACACACACATATACACACACGCTCACACACACACACAAACACACAGAGACATGTGTGTGTGTGTGTGTGTGCCTTTATGCGTTAGTGTGTCAGAGAGAAAGAGAGAGACGAGTGAATCTTTGCAAATATAACACATGCCAACTGACCGCCTCTAAACCTTTTCGAGAATAATGCAAACGTTTCTTGGCCTAAAGTTCTGCACCATCCTGCTGTCTTGTCAACATTCTCTTTCCAAAGAAATAATCATGCTCTCAGTTGCGTCTCCATCTGTACAGCAAACTATGAATGGATAGCACAGTTGGCGGTCTCACAAAAAAAAACAACATTCTACCTTTCAGCGACTTCACTACAGAAAACCAACAAAAAAATCATTGCAATCAACAGTTCAGCAAACAAGGAGGTTACCTTTATATTCCTCTATTTATTTGACCAACATAGAGTTTCATTGTACACCGATTTCAGGAGACGCTTTGCCAATATCTTTGTGGCTAAAATTATTTTATTGAACAAAAAAGTCAATGTTTCTTAAAACTTTTGATATAATTTTCGTTCTTAATGTGTTTGATTTCAATTGCCGGTCGATTTTGTTTCATTCGTTCAACGCTTTTGGAAATATATATGAATTCATTTCCTCCAATTATCGTTAAATAGCAAATGAGATTTTAAATTCGCAACCTTACAGAAAAATGATGGTCGCAAACAGTCTCTCTTGCCTTAGGCACATAAGAGCTGCTATAGTTACCGTTAATGTGTTAGCATTAATGACTTGTAACGTACTATATTCATAATTCCAAGCTTGTACTAGTTCTCTGCGCGTTTTTCTATTTACCGTAAAGATTATGCCTTGGCATTCTTTCAGAAAAAAAGTCCATACAAAATTTCACAGGCTTTAATTTTCTTGTGCTCTGTAAACATATAACATATTCTTCTTTTACTACCATTTAATGATAATGTTACTAAACATACCATTGCTCATTTGAAGAATGCAAACATGTTTGTTATTAGAAGTACATACTAAAAACTGTGGTAAATTATATTGTAGCAGAAAAAATTACACATTAAGAACGAAAATAGCACTTTTTAAAGTATACTTATGAAGCATTCACTGCCCAATAGGAGGACCGATATCACAGAACATTCATAATATATTAATATTTAAATGTCTTATGTAAGTTCTTCTAATACTGATATCAAGACTCAATAGAAATCTACGTGTATTCCGATATTATATTCAGGTGTAGCTATTATTTTGTAAAATACATCTTGCGTGGAAAAATAGCCCTGGTTACATTACGACACGGAAAAGAAATGTGTCATGACGGGTAAGTATCCATTAGTCCCCAACACGAGGATCAAATTGACCTCACGTAAATAGTAGATATTATTACGGTATTTGATCACGATATTCTATTTATGTTGTACAGTCTTGTTTTAGCTACTCCTGGCCTGAGGAAACAGAACATGGATCAAAATAAACAATAAATTTATATAATCCAAACACGAACGTCATACACCTCTAAGTAAATTTCTAAAACAAACTAACTACAGAAGGTAATCTCTTCTTCACACACTTCATCGCAATCTACTCTATATATACCTGCTTGTCATTAATTAAAGTAAAATTATTTAGTATGTTATGTAATGTTTTTTCTCTGACTCTACTGCATTGGGAGCGTTAAATATGGCAAGCCATTTTCTGCGAATTTTTTCGCTGGAATATTCAACTCTATCTTTCCGATTTCAGATATGTCTTTCTAGGTTTTCTTCATTTATGTGCCGTGTCCTTTCAGGTCTTTGTCTCAATACGATATCCTGTTCCCCTGTAACTCTGAGTGAATTATTATATTATTATTTATTCTCAGTCTAAAAGTTTTCCTCTATGGTTGTAAAAGCTGGAGTTACTATTTTTAACTACATCTATGTGCCTCATATCATCTGTCTGTAGTATACCCATCATCCGACTTTACACCCTCACTTCTGGTATTTAGAGTTCGTAAGGAATCAGTGGCTTTCCATCTGGTAATAGGTATTTGCCATAAATATTATAATTGATAAGGACACATGGCACAGTGGATAAAACCGTTAGTTAGATCCAGTGACAGTACCCAAAGATTGTGAGTTCAATATCTGGTTAAGGCGATGGAGAACTTGGAGAGGGGAATTAACAGAAGATAACTGATAACTGACATCCATTAGACATGGCACATGGAACTAGAATAGTCTACCCCAGCGAACGAAATAAAGGGTTCAGTTCGACATTCCAACCACCTGAAGAAGGCCGGAGCGTACAACGCTGTGATAAATCTGGCAACAAAGATGAGGATGATAGCCCAAACAATGTAAATATTGTACATAATACCTCATCTCAGATATATAGACAGATACTGATTAGAAATTACTGGAAATTATACTGTAAATAATCAGAGATCCCTTGTATTACATACACTTTTAAAGGCTTTTGTTTATATTTCTGAGATGAAGTATTGTATTTATTTATACTATTTACATTGTTCGGATTTTTGTCCTCATCTTTATTGTAATATTCATGACGATATGACTGTTGTACGCTAAGGCCATCTACAGGTGGTGTGTGTTGAATTTTCGAACAGAACCCTTCTTTTCGTCCACAGGGGTAGATTGTTAAAGGGAAATAACTCAATCTGAGATATTCAGAATATGTATGGCGGGTGGAACTAGAACCAAGACGTCGTGAATATGACAATAAAGGTGAGGACAACAGTTCACACAATGTAACTATTGTACATAAAGACATTGCCGGATATTCAGCGGTTAATATTTTCTTTGAATTTTGAGTATAAATCTAAGTTGGATGCATTTTCTTCCGGCTAAGTGATCCTTCCACTTTTTCATCATAAGAAAAGTAAACTTTATGCTATCATTTACATGAAATAGAGTCCCATTATTTCATCACCTTTGAATCCGAATAAAAAGTAGGAGCCGCCGGTGGAAGATGATATGCCTGCTTTATCTAACTGAAGAGATATTTCAGGTTCCGACTTAAAAGCCCCAATTTTCTGTGCATAAAAAAGATTTGATTATTCAATGATTTTTACTTGTTGAACTCTTCAGGGCACTCTTCTATAGAAAAGAATTTGTCAAACGCTTTTTTCCTTACACGATTGAAATGGAAAAAAATATCTAATCTTTATTTTACTTTTATTTTTGCACTTATTGTATAAGAAGAAATAATATTTCATGAATGAGAAATTGCAGTATCAAAAGACACTACAACTTCCACTAAAGAGAGATAAAAAAAAAAAAACTTTTATGAATGTACAAAAGCAACAGACACACATATTGATACATATATATATATATATATATATATATATATATATATATATATATATATATATATCTTGTGAACCAATATCAAATATCTCTCTGCTCTCTCTCCTTTTATATATATATATGTATCATATATATATATATATATATATATATATATATATATATATATATATATATATATATATATATATATATATATGTATATATAAAATATGCGTAATTTTAACATTTTTATTTTTCGTAAAAGTACAAAAAATATTTTTATTTTATAATGAGTGAAATTTAAATAGGTTTAAATATATATATATATATATATATATATATATATATATATATATATATATATATATATATATATCTTCAACAGCCAGGAACTACCTACCTATGTTTCACCTAAACTGATCTTATATATACAGGAAAGAATACGCAAATACATATGTATACATATTCAAATATATATACTAATATAAATATTCATACATAGTTCATTAAATAAAATAGAAAAGTGTTGCCTATTTATTTTATGTAAATTCTTTCATAACGTCTAATCATTAAACGAAGAAAGAAAATCACAATATTGATCCATATTTTTTAATCAAGTCTAAGCTTTCGGCGTACATAAGCTATTATGAAAGATGGCAATTACTGTACAATATATTAAGTAATATACGGACAAAAGAGTAATGATAGTCTGTTATTGTTTCCATGGATGATTTCCAAGCAACGATAAACACGTGCATATAACACGCTAGAAGCGAAAATCGACCCGAAGCTCATGAAGTCACACATGACCACGCGAGTGTAAATTCGAGAATTATTAAGTATGGGAAGCCGTGGGCATAAACCAATGGCTTCTGTTACCAATTATAGACATTTAAGCATATTTGTAGAGATTCCATAGTTGATTTTGTTTAGGTTGGGTTTCAACTGTTTGATGTATATTGTATCAAGGATTTTTGTTTTTGTTTATTGTTTCAAGTTTAAGTATAATTGCGTTTTCGACAAGGATTTTACGGAATTGTGTGTGAGGCCAGGCCTGTTGTTTTAAATGGCTAAAAATGTTAGAGTTATCATTCAAGTGTAGTGTTAAACGACGTGAAAGCAAGTTTGCGGTGTGACCAACATAAATATTATTTAATTCGTTAGAGATACAATCTCTCAAAGGGCACTTGAATTTATAAACTTTGTTTTTTTTTTGCAAATCGCAAACCGTGGGAGAAGAATCATTGCGAAGAATTAAGTTGGATATACTAGATTTAGTGTAGTATATGATTAATTTAATTTTTTGGCTAAGATCTGTTGTTGATATATTAGTATTTACGAAATTTTTTAGTATATTTTCATCTTATTTATAATTAGTATGCATTTGATTACGATATAGGAGATTAATATATTTGAGATTAGTAGACGGAGTATTGAGATTTCTAAGAAAACATCTTATTTATTCATCAACTATATAGTGTGGAAAGCTATTATAAATAAGTGTTTCTTTTATATTCTTTAGTTCACTGTAAAAAATCTGTTTTGTGGATGAATTACTTTCGGCACGACGTATTAGATTCTTTATAATTGCTATTTTGTAGTAATATAGGCATTCGCTCTTCCAGATAAGTGTACATGAATTTATGCTTGTAGGTGTTTTGTATGGCAAAATAGTAAATTTGTTATTATTTGTGTTTATTAATATGTCAAGGAAGGAGATTTTATTAGTAATATCGAGTTAATATGTGAATTTAAAGACAGAATTATTTTTGAAACGTTTTTGAAGTTGAAGAATTTCATCTGTATTTTTAACTAACATAAGAATATCATCAACGTATCTTCGGTAAATGGATGTTTTTTAAAATCCGTAAATATCTTATTTTCGAGGTTGGACATGTAGAAATTGCAAAATGTCGGACCCAGTACTGAACTCGTTGTATATATATATATATATATATATATATATATATATATATATATATTATTATTATTATTATGATTGAAGAAAAAGACTTCAGTAGTACAAGCTAATAGTAGTTTTCGTTATATATTAGGATCAATTTTAAGTGGGGATAAAGATGAGTTAATGTATGTATTTTTCATAATTATGTCAATAGTTTCACTAACAGGGACATTGGTAAATAAGTTTTCAACATCCAGTAAAGCTATGGTTTCATTGTCGGGTTTTTCACTTTTTAGGAATTGGATTACTTCTAATGTTGACTTAATACTATATTTACTAGGAAGGAAGGGAGTAATGAGTTGGTTAATGTATTTTGTAAGCTGATATACATGCGTTGGAATTTGTGATATGATAGTAGGGAGAGGATAGTTAGGTTTTTGCGTTCTTATAGTGCCATATATGTAGCCAGGCCTATAATCACCAACAATTGTAGGGTGTTTTAAGGGGTTCTGTTCAGCAAGATTAGCATTAATAAGTTTATTAAGCTTTGATTTAATTGGTTGGTCGGGTCCTTGTAAAGTTTTTTAAACTTTATGTGATCATGGAATATGTGGTCAAGTTTTTTGTAGTAATCCAATTTGTTTAGAATGACAAAAATGTTGGTCTTATCAGCTGTTTTACGATAAGGTCAGGATAGTTGCGTAATTCTTGTGCGGCAATTTTCAGTTGTTTAGAAAGTATTTTTGAAGAGTTTCTGCTTTTATCATGCCGATCCTTGAATGTCTCGGCCTTAAGTACGTGTTTAAATTCTGGTGTAGTTTCTATTAGTTGTGCATCATGGAGTTTAACGATGTTTTGGTAAAGGGTCTCAATTTCTAATTTCTTTTTAAAGTCGATTGTACTTACGGTATATATGGCAGTTTGGTCCAAGGTTAAGTAATTCTTTTTGGTGCTTAGTTCATTCATAGTTGGAAAGGTTGATTTATATGTCATTTTTGTTAGAAAGAGTGATATTAACTTTGTATAATGTATTCAGTTTCTTTATAATTTTAAATCGGTGTGGAGATTAAGATTTGTCGGTAATTTTCGTGAGTCTATGTGTAATTTCCTCCAGTTGGTCCGGGGTAGTTATATCCTGTAGTTTATCGTAAATGTCCTGTTTTTTGCTGTTAAGGTTGTTCAATTTTACCTTAGCTATTTCAATTTGCCTTTTCACAAGGCTACATTTATAATTCCAAATATTGTTAGTATTGTGGGCTGCTGGATCATGTAATTTAAATTCTGTGTATTTTGGCTGCATTTTTTCATTCATACATGTTACATCCAATAAATTAGACAAGAGTTGTCTATTTATTTTATGTAATTTCTTTTCATAACGTCTGATAAGCTTAATAATAATTAAACGAAGAAAAAAATATCACAATTATGATACATATTTTTTAATCCAATTTAAGCTTCAGCCTTACATAAGCCATTATCAAAGATATCAATTACAAACATGTTTGTCATATATATATATATACATATATATATATATATATATATATTTAACGTTGTTATTTTATAGATACAAGTATTTTAAGCAAATGCTCTGTTTATGATAAACAGTATTAAAATAACATTTACCGGCCTGAATGTCCGGAGAAATTTTCATAGAAAATATTCGTTCATAGACAGGATTCGAACCTGCATCCTATAAACCGTCATATACGCTTTGACGTGCCTTAACCACTCGGCCACCATGAACCTTATTTGTAGACAAGGTCAATTTACTGTTTAAACTACAATCTTCCATGAATCTGCTAATTCATTTACTGCTCTAGCGTATCGAATGTAAACAAATGACGTCATATGTTAAGAAATGGACGAGGTCCGACAATTTATTTATTAAAGACATTTTTTTTTATGTTTAACGTTGTTATTTTATAGATACAAAAGTATTTTAAGCAAAATGCTCTGTTTATGATAAACAGTATTAAATAACATTTACCGGCCTGAATGTCGAAAATTTTCCAAAGGAAAAACCTCGTCCATTTCTTAACATATGACGTCATTTGTTTACATTCGATACAAAAAAAAAAAATGAATGTACGAGATTCATGGAAGATTGTAGTTTATAACAGTAAATTCGACCTTGTCTACCATAAGGTTCATGGTGGCCGAGTGGTTAAGGCACGTCAGCGTATATGACGGTTCCGTATAGGATGCAGGTTCGAATCCTGTCTATGAACGAATATTTTCTATGAAAATACTTGTATCTATAAAATAACAACGTTAAACATAAATAAAAATGTCTTTAATAAATAAATTGTCGGACCTCGTCCATTTCTTAACATATGACGTCATTTGTTTACATTCGATACGCCAGAGCAGTTATGAATGTACGAGATTCATGGAAGATTGTAGTTTATAACAGTAAATTCGACCTTGTCTACCATAAGGTTCATGGTGGCCGAGTGGTTAAGGCACGTCAGCGTATATGACGGTTCCGTATAGGATGCAGGTTCGAATCCTGTCTATGAACGAATATTTTCTATGAAAATTTCTCGGACATTAAAGGCCGGTAAATGTTATTTAATACTGTTTATCATAAACAGAGCATTTGCTTAAAATACTTGTATCTATAAAATAACAACGTTAAACATAAATAAAAATGTCTTTAATAAATAAATTGTCGGACCTCGTCCATTTCTTAACATATGACGTCATTTGTTTACATTCGATACGCCAAAGCAGTTATGAATGTACGAGATTCATGGAAGATTGTAGTTTATAACAGTAAATTCGACCTTGTCTAACATAAGGTTCATGGTGGCCGAGTGGTTAAGGCACGTCAGCGTATATGACGGTTCCGTATAGGATGCAGGTTCGAATCCTGTCTATGAACGAATATTTTCTATGAAAATTTCTCGGACATTCAGGCCGGTAAATGTTATTTAATACTGTTTATCATAAACAGAGCATTTGCTTAAAATACTTGTATCTATAAAATAACAACGTTAAACATAAATAAAAATGTCTTTAATAAATAAATTGTCGGACCTCGTCCATTTCTTAACATATATATATATATATATATATATATATAGATCGATCTATTATGGGTAGGAATTCGACAAAATTATACGACAATGAACATGTAGGAAACATGTTAATGTAACATGTTTCACTTTATTGAAGCTTCGTCAAAGATCAAGTTAGAAATGATAAAAAAACAATGGTAAAAATCTACGTCTTTGCATTTTATCATATAAAACATATATATATATATATATATATATATATATATATATATATATATAAACCGTGTATTTTGTTCAAGTCAAAAATATTTTCTTCAAAATCTTAAATATATACGATATACTTAAAATTTCACGGTGCCGCTAAGGAATGATTTCTGAAAAATGATATTCAACAGATTTTCATAATGGGTTGAAACTAGAAACTTTCAACAGAACTTCGCAATTTATATATATATATATATATATATATATATATATATATATATATATATATACACGTATATACTGCACATTTCTTGCGGGCATGAAGTTGTCATTAGAAAATTTCATATTTCTACGTGATTCTTTTATTCTTTTCTCCATTTTAGGATTTCTTTGTTAGAAGAATCTTAATAAAATATAACGAATGTTTTCTGAAAAGGAAACCTGGAAAAATAATTTTAAATGTATTATAAAATCAGAAATAAAATCTATTCAATGAACACAAAATTCAAAATGAATTGCCCTAGCAAAAATTCGCCATCTTCTTTTGAGATATTATCTTTCCCAAATATATATATATATATATATATATATACATATATATATATATATATATACAGACATATATATATATATATATATATATATATATATATATATATATATATATATATATATATATATTCATATAGCCAGTTTATAACCATAATTCAAAAGAAATTATTTAAAACTCAATTTAAAGTGTTTTCTTTCGTTCGTACTTTTCATCTAAATATCAGAAATTAAGTCAGGTATCACTACGCTTTTTAATTACCACATAAATCAATTTTATGCCGTTTTCTTACAAAAATTAAAATGGTCGTATTTTCTATGCATTAAATAAATGATTGAGGTGATAGATGCATTTTAATTTTAAACTTGTTTGCTAAACAAAGCAAATAAATGTTAGATATGTTTTATGCGTGTTGAACGATGTCTCGTTGTTCCCGTTCATTTCTATAATCTATTGATTCTTTTCAAATGGTTGCATATTGAATATATTAATAATCTTCATTTCTATCTTGCAACTGAAATAATTGAACAGGTTACATGAGGGGGAAGCTCAAAACATTTCGATGTCACTCCCGTCCTGTAATGAGAAGAAATGACGATAGTTTCTTTTGGAATATGCCTAGAATTTACCACTACCGCTGAATGAAATATTACCTATTTTTCTTTATAATTTTTTTGTGAAATTATGCATACGTGTAACGCCTCAGAGTGAAACTAAAATATTATCGTAACTTTAACTATATAACGTTTTTAATTTCATTAATTTATAACGCGTGTAACAACAAATTGTCCAAACAGTGTAACAGCATACTTGTTTGTTCGTTTGTTCTGTTTTGCAGCATATCAATCTCAATGTGTCATTTAATACCGACAACTATTTTTTTCCTGGTAATATTTCTGTTTTGTCAAAAATCAATTTCTGTTAATTTTTTTTTCAAAAATATATAGCCTTAATATTTTCTTAAAAAAACTTATAGCTGGTAATATTATTCTTTCTTTCTTTCTTTCTTAAAATTACAGCTGGCAACATTATTTTTTCAAAAACGTATTATCAGTGGCCTTGCAGTCGGACGTAGTTTATCGTCTTACCCAGGAGGCGGACCTAGTTTATCGTCTTACCCAGGAGGCGCATGTAGTTTATATTCTTAACCAGGCCGCAGATGTAGTTTATTGTCTTACCCAGTACGCGGATGTAGTTTATTGTCTTACCCAGGACGCGGATGTATTTTTGCGTCTTACCCAGGACGCGGATGTAGTCTATCGTCTTGCCCAGGACGCAACAACATAATTGTCCAACTAGTAGATTAAAATTTGAAAAGTGGTATCTTAGAAATGATTGAATATATCTTAATGGAATTCTCCGATGTTATTATGTCTCTTGCATTCGACTTTGAACGATAAGAATGTATTTAGCTCTAAGTTAAATATTGACAGCTGTTTCATGCTAGACGCAATCGCCGAGCATTAAGCTACCTGCAACCACTAAGTGTTGACTTCAATGTCACCTTTTATATTTACATACGCTCTATCTTTGATATTGATCACTTTATCCCATAAATATAACACATCTTAAAAACTATATTTCTTCATATATATATATATATATATATATATATATATATATATAAAAAAGTTTTCTTGTGACTCGTTTCATCCTTCAGGAGTAAATCGGACTACATTTGGCATGATGCAATTTTTCATCGCTTGCTTAATTTGCTGATAGATTTTCTCATTTTCATTTTCTTTCCATCACTTCACACACACACACACACACACACACACACATATATATATATATATATATATATATATATATATATATATATATATATATACACACACACACACATATATATATATATATATATATATATATATATATATATATATATATATATATTGTATACTAATTGAGGATATAAATTTGTAGTTATAAAATCTCAATTTAATCCCTCATTCTTTTATTTTTTTCTTTATTTTGCGATTTATTTGTCACTTTGGTTAACTAATGTCGTCAAAATTGCTTTATGCATTTCTTAGTAACTTTTAAAAATGTTTAATTATTTGTTTCATATAATCGTTAAATTTACAAAAGTTCATATTCAGTTTTATTTTATTTTATTCTCAAGTACTTTTAAATGTTGCCACGTTTGGTTGCAAGGATTGTGTTTTGCTTATCTTTACCTATTTCTGATTAATTCTGGATTTCTCACGTTGACACCAATTTCAACTAACTTCAGATGCAGTCACTTAAATGGTCAAATTGGAATTTTTTTTAATAAACTTCGACGTAAGATCCCTGTGTAGAACGATAACAAATATAATGTTCGCCTCTTCTCTTGTATTACCACAGCATCTCAAATTTTTAGTCATTTTTTTGTAATTTGTCCTATATTATATGTTAGCGTTATCTGCTAAAATATGTCTTTTTTAATATTGTTTATTTGTTATATGTTCATCTATATGTGCACAATTGCATCAAGTTTTGACAAATTATAATCCAAACAATAACAGTGAGTGACATGTATGACCAATATAATAATGTATTGCTGTTTGTTGATTGTTAGTTTTGGCCATACAATCACATAAAGGATATACGATCTCATGAACAACATAGGTACATTTTTGTTGTGATGAATATTTTCAAAGAACGAAAGAAGCCATTTTTCGTAATAAGTTATTTGTTAGAAACAATAGCATTTTTATACCGTTAGATTATAATTTAAATAACATTTTCATCTTTACTATGTTGAATTTAGTTAGAGCAAAACAATCTAATACAGTCTTTATTTTTGTTTATATCAATTTGGTTGGTTATACTGTTTATTTATTTAAAGCTAATCTTATTAATAATTAATATCTTTTATTCATCAACATCCTTGTTAGTAAAATGTCGTTGATTTACGTTTTCTTTTATTTGCTTAATTTATGTCCGAAGAGAAAATCATTATCGCACGATGAATCATGTTGCTTATTGTATATCTTTGTAGATATTCACTTTAATAATTCAACAGAAATGAATTTAAACTAGTATTTTATTTATATATTTATTTATTACATATTTACATATTGTAGTGATAAAACCATCATTATTAGCATCTACTAGGATATCCCGGAATGTTATGCTCTTTTTACTGTTGACTTTATGGATGTTATGGCTAGTAGTGATGGGTTGATTATTTCACCTAAACATCCAAAACTTGTTGAATTGCCTTCGTCGCTGAAATAAATAGACAAAGAAATGACGGAAGGATACGGAGACACTAGAGGAACAGTTTAGGACACTGATTTTATTTCCTTCTTTTGGTTTCCAACGACCTCTTGTTGGGGAATTTCCTTCCCGAACAGTTGGTACGTTTTCACCAGTCAAAGGTGCAACAGAGAAAGAGATAGATTCTTCTAGTTTATTTTTGGCGCCAGGAAATCTCTCTTTTTTTGCACATCCGTAAATTGTCTTTCCTGTCAGATGACTCCTGGGAGATTTTAATGTTTATTTTAGTTTTCACTTTTATTTAATTTTGTATTTTTATTTTATTTTGTATTTTTATTTTATCCCCACAAATTCATTAGTGAATAGTAGAACTGAGTTAGTTTCATATGTTCTTTAAGGGTTTTTAATTCATCTATGCTTTAAGTCTATATGAAAATATCGGGGGTATATCTGTCATAAACTGAAGAGTTGTTCACAGTTATGAAATATATTATGGTTCATATAGATATTAGATATGGTAAGATCGAGAGGCGAAACTATCACCACACCTTTAGTCTGTGTGTAACTGTTATATATAAAATATTTGATCTAATATTCAAAGGCGTGTGCTTAGGGTAATTCTATAAACTTAGCTTAATTATTCTCATGGTTGCTTAACAGGAACATAAGTAAACATGCATTCAACATCTAATGGGGCTAGGATAACATTATATCATAGAATTCATTGGTGGAACTCATGATTTGTTAGATTTTATTTCACTGGATCAGTTTATTTTGAATTTTAGATACATCATATAGGGAAGTACGAATTTCCGAGATCGTGGGCCGTAATGTCGTGTTTGTTTCAATTTTCGTATAAATAATCGGTATGATAGTCACCGAAGATTTTGTTAATTTTATTGATCATATATACGCTTTATTAATTGTAAGCAGTTTCTTCATCTGTGTTGTAAATGGCTGATTGTTTTTTTTTAATTAAAATTTTCTGTATTAATTAGGGTGGTATCACTTTTTATATTTTATAGTCAGACCCATTTAAAACAACGAATATATTAGACATAACACTCTTCCTAATTATACTACTTTTGTTTTCTTTACGTACTGTATATGACTTTGTAAATTCCTTGTTTAAAAACTGTCTACATTCTTGTTATATCGCAGGTTCTACTTTTTAAATTGTGCAGCTTTTTTAATACTGGTGTCACACTATTTAGCTATGGTAATTGGCTAACTAATTAAGCATGGAAATTAAAAGCGAGACATACTTAAGGCGAGAAAAAGCTATAACGAAAGACATACTGAGTGATGTTATTTTTTTTAACAAAAGAAAAATGGTTAAAGATTGTATTTTCATTTGCGAAGAAAGGTATTTTTTTTCGGAGAAGATAGAATATTCGTAAGATCTCGGATCTGCCAGAATAAATTCATGCCATGACGCGACAAGGAGAAACAGACCACGGATAATATATTACAATCCGCCTATAGCAATAATGAAAATTGTATTTGGTCAAGAGGCTTACAAAGCAGAATGCCAGAAGATAATCGAAAATTGGGTCAAGCATGCGACCGAGAAATAATTAGGTGAGACCACCCCAAAGAAAAAGGAAGGAAAAAGAGAAAAAGAAAAACAATAAGCCATTGACTATCTTTCGGAGATATCAATTGGTTTTGGAAGGAGAACAATCTGTTGTATGTCCAGAACTTACCATGATAAAAGTTTGTTACCTGGACAGGCTGTTGGCGACAGAATGCGATGATGTTGAGAAAGACAAAGAGAGTTAGTTGACCACCGAAATAATAAGTCAGCGGAAATCCCATTAATGAATCCCAGATGACATCAAGTTAAGATAAGAATTTGATGTCCACAGTAAGATTCATGGGGCTTCTGGCTGATGGAAAAGAATGAAAAGAAAAGGGAAGATATTTTTTTCTTTGAGAGATAATTGTAAACTGAGGTCAGTCTAGCCACGCCCACACTGCTGAGCGTTCATTGGCTGAATGGTGGCATGAGCGATGGGCGAAGGTAAACATATGAGAAAGAAGGGAAACCTGTTGACGCTCTCTGAGGGGATTGGTGTGAAATACCAATATGAGAAAATAAGAATTTAGGAGGACAATTCCCTTAAGAACCCCTCTAAAACAGAAAGTAATTGACTTCCAAAAATGGGAAGTGATACATTTTCCTCTCCGAAAACAAAGAAAATCCTTATTGCGGATTTGGAATTATCGAGGAACCCAAACTACGACAGGCCCCCACCCGGTTTTGGTCGGCGTCCATATAAACGAACGTCCCCAGAGTTTCAGAGGTTGGAACACAGTTGGCGACAGTTGGGACAGTTGGAGTCACAGAGTTGAGTTGCATTTGAGCTCTGAGCTCGGAGACCAGCCTCGCGGGAGCTGACTGAAAGATTTCCACGCATTCCGACTTAGACTTCTAACAAAAAACAATTTTTTTGAAGAACGACTTAGACTCACACCACCAAAACAAGTTTTACGAATATCGCCTGAAGATACCAAAAAGCAGTTTATTGAAAAACAACTTAAGACATAAAGACTCGCCTAAGAAACGCAAAGTGTCACGTATACATAGAAGCGGTTTGGGAGAAAGACGCAGTCCTGTATTCAGCAACCAGATATAAAGATACTTGTTATTCTTTTTTAACACATTTGAATCTTTGAGTTGTTACTTTATTTTCTTTTATATACACTTATGCGGTATTACCTTTGCCCCGGATTCGGGTTGCACCACGGCCCGACGCCTGATTGATCTCGTCTACCTAAGATCAAATCAAAACGTGGGTAGGTTAGACTAGAGATCAAAGCAGTTACTTCGGTGACCAGACGTTGGAGGCGAGATGGGAACGACAAGGCTGATATCGAATCTAACCAGATTTCCATCCGAACCAGCCAAGGGTTAGATCGTCACAGGATAGCACAGGAGCAGGACCAGGGTGACGTCAGACTGGGTAAGTTGTGAATAGTTTGTAATTTCGTAATTCTAAGTTCCCTTTTTGCAATATTTCAATCACTTCCATTTTTAATATTATTATCAAAAGTGGAGTAAATATAGAAATTCGATATATAGATTGTTTATAAAAGGAATACACATACAAATTCCCGTTTGACCGCTTAGATGACGTCACCTTCAATGACTTGAACTTCTAAAGCGAGAACACCATAATAGAGAAAGAACCGTTACACAAACACACAGCAAGCAATCGTTGAAAAATTCGAATGAAAAAGAAAAAGAAATTAAAAGAAAAAATAAATATGAACTTTGGTAAGTTTACCAATTATATAAACAAGAAATTCGAAGTTTTAAGAAAAGTTAATAAAAATCTGGATAGCTAGATCTTGTTCATATTATTCAGCCAAATTACATTTACTGGTAGAATACACGTTTTTATCGTATATTACACCCATTTCCTTCCTTATATATATTTTATATTTAAGGAAAAATTTTACCACCGTCATCGTAATATGTGTGGGTGTTATATTTGCAGACGAAGGTATTATCTGTGTATGCCTGATTGTTTGTTTGAACTTAAACGAAAGTGACAAGCTTTTTTGGTTAGTCAAAATAATTATTGTTATATCGCTTAAATTGGTACAGTGTTCAACAGGAATATTCTTCCCTCTCTAGGAAATGACTTCTTACATATTTAGGGTGAGCATCTATAGTTCAGACAATCCTCTTTTAATTATTTATTAGACAATTTGTAGTTTTAAAAGTGTGAATTACTTCAATATTATTTGATAAGAATTTTCTCCCGGCATTATATTTTTTTTATTTATTAAATAATAATTGTCAATTTCTGAAACCGTTCCTAATTTTTGGCATAAATTTCAAAACAATCATTTGTATAGCTACATTAGATATTCAAAGAGAGAATCGAATATCTGAATACATTTTTTTTTTAAATTTCATTTTAAAAAATATTCCAATGTTCTTTTTCATAAATTCAGCTTTCATAATACTAAATTAAGCAGTTCAAATTATATACAAACAAGATATGGGAAAATGAGTCAATTTAGTCAGAAAATCACTTCGTAGAATAAAAATATTAGAAAATAATGGACATATTTTACCACTGTATATATATATATATATATATATATATATATATATATATATATATATATTCAATTTATGCAAAACTAGGTAATCCGCATGGGTAGACCCAAGGAGGATGATATCCGGAGAGCTCAATGTAAAATTCAGAGCTGATGATCCAAAGCACTGTTAAACTGTTGTGGTGAAATAACTTATTACATGGAACCTTAAAAGTGGTCTGTTTTTGTTCAAAAATATATATATATATATATATATATATATATATATATATATATATATATATTGTCGAAGTTAGCTCCTCCTCAGGTCCTTAACCCTTCACCAGAGGTCTCTCTTCACTGGCTATAAATACTGGCTAACCTTTAGTCTCGATCTCTTTTTTTCTCTGGCCTTCGGCCTTTTGCCACCTCGTAGATATGACCACGCATAGATACAGCGTTTCCCAAATTCTGGGAAGACGCTAAGAAAAATAAACGTACGGACGAACACTCACCACAACACGAACATCTAATATTCACCACACGCACTCAATGTAACTTTGCATGTGCTTGTAACTTTTACTTATTGTTAATACACATAATTATTAACATATATTTATCGGTCTTTTTTTTCTTTGGACATAATTAAAGTCCAACTTTCTCATGTAGTTGGATCGGCTAGCAGGAAATTTTAACTCACGTATGTTTTACATACACATCACCGCCGCGGTCGTCTATAATGCGCCTGAAGAAGAAAATATTTTCGCTAGAAAATTGTTTTTGTAATAATTTACAGCACGTAGGTTGGTTGTCGCACAAGATCGAAAGTATGGATCACCCAGTAAGGATAGAGCTCAATAATTAGATAATTTTTAAATCACTTGATTTATTTCTGTGTAGACATTACCTTTCATAATTAGGGAGACCATAGTATTTACTAGTGTGTTTTTACCTATTAAAGCGACAAAATCAACAATATTAGCACCTACTGGAGCAAGCCGGGTTTTTTTTAGAATTATTATGGACAAATTGTATCATATTTAAGGAAATTAAAAAATAAAAAATCTTGTAAATAGTTTAACACACACACACACACACACACACACACACACACACACACACACACATATATATATATATATATATATATATATAATGCTTTTAAGGAAGTCGGTTCACTGTGTCGGAAAAGACAATTTTTTTTGCTCCCGAATCTATCTTTCATATTTATGTCTTCAAATCGTCCATGCTTAGAACATTAATACAATATATGGCCCGGTAACACTGTTATTTCCTGGAGCTCCTTGATATGATCCAAAGAAGAATCAAATCAGCCAAGTTATTTGTCCTGATTTGGCAGCTCGGTTTCAGTGACGTACGCACCGACGTTAGTTTGGTTCCTGTAACTTTTATAAATACTTTCATAGAAATTCTTTGGGGGAGATCTACGTTATGATAGCTAGACGGTATAAATTTAAGCTCAATACTAGAATATTATATGGGGGCATAATTTTACAATTTCCCATTTAACTATAGTAGGTATAATATTAATTTTCTCCCCATATATATTTTGAAAATGTGGTGCTATTTGCATATTCATTAATTTTAAGTGTGATCATATGATTATTAAGTCTCTCTTTAGAATAGGTTTGGCTTGCCGTTATGTAAATCTCTTAATCTCTGTTACTATTATTTGATACAATTGCTTTATATATTATATTATTAGTTAGACATGTATTATTAATTGAACAGTTGTTTTTATTTTGACAATTACAATTATTATTTTTTGCTATTTCACGGATGTGTGTTATAATTGCTATTTTTCATTTAAACGGGAGATTGAAAAAACGTGAGAAAATGTGAAAAAAAATGAAAAAAAAAAACTTTGGAAAAACGATTCAAAATCACAAACCCTGAAAAACTGGAAATTTTGTCAAGAAATTTTACCAAGAAACATCAATGTCGGGATAAAAACTGATATTTAAAAGTTAAGTAAACTTTTCATAGGATATCATTAAATCTCTATTTTTAATATTATTCTAATATCTCGCACCATAAATAAAACTATATGCTGTTTCTTAAATCTCATAATTATAGAATTTAAGTATGAAATCAAAGACACTCGAACGCTGGACAATATCTATTTATACTGTCAACGGATGCAAGTAAAATTATCGATTAATCGATTTTCTATAACCAAAATTGAGTATGAGTTTGTGTGTGTACGTGTGTGTGCGTTTGCGCACGCGCGCATGCGTGAGTGCGTGATGAATATAAATAACCCAAGTGGCGTATATATTTCAGAACAACATGCAATGTATAACTCGGTAGAACAGCGTAATTTCAACTTACTAATTTTGCTTGGATCTGTTAAAAAAAATAATAATCCTGAGTGCTGTGATTGTCACTATTTTTCAATATATATAAGTTTTAGGAGAATAAGTTTCTGCGTCTAGCACGAGCAAAAACATAATTTAGCCCCGTTGACCTCTTGTTATAAAATACATTGGGCTGAGAGCATTTTGAATTAATTTTCTCAAAAGTTTGTAATGGTTTGTTTATGAGGTTTCCTTGTATATTGGTAAGTTATAAATTCATATCTACCAACTAGGTGCATGCATATATTTTCACTTCATCAAATATGAAGAAAGGACTTGAAGCAACAGAAATGTGATACTACATTTTGCCTATATCAATCCCGAGGGAAAATAAAAGGTTTAAAAAAAAAGAAAAAGCTAGAAACATGAAAGTCTGTCGAAAAAAATCGCACAGATACAGGTTTGAAGCCCCCCAAAAAACTCCGATATGAGTAAACAACTAACTAACAAAAGAGCTCAATACAACCGTAGAGCAGATCTAGATACACCTAGTAAGCCAGACAAACCATATAAATATGCTGTTTCTCGTGCCTCTTTCGCCAGCTTTCCCTGACAATCCACTAGGGTGAAACCTGGGGGTTTGTCTCGCTCACTAAGTTTATCTATCTATCTATCTATCTATCTATCTATCTATCTATATATATATATATATATATATATATATATATATATATATATATATATATAAAAAAAAAAAATGTACGCATCATTGGGATATTCTAATTCAAGACATTCTGTGCGCGGCTATCATCAGCCCCTAAGTCTCTCTGCGTTCTGTCTATGATGATAAACTACGTCCGTGTCTTGGGTATGACGATAAACTACATACGCGTCCTGGGTAATACGATGAACTACATCCAACAGCATGGCCTCTGACCAGGCGGTTTTGATGACGGTGGAACCACCTCTTAATTGCTGGTGTTCCTAGGTCCAACCTGACCCGGGGTGGTAGCACCTGTTAGGGTCCCAGCTATGCGCAAATAGTTAACCCCGAAACTGAGGTAAAAACATTATAAAAGTGTAAAAATAGGTTTTAATACCAGAAATACTTTGTATAAAATTATTACCTGAAATAAATTTTTGAAGAAAAAAAATCTATTACCACCAATATATTTATGAAAAAAATGAAACATTACCAGCAATATATTTCTGAACAAAAGTATTACCAGCAATACATATTTTTGAAAAAAAAAACATTACCAGCAATATTCAGTGCTGTCCGATAAAAGTGACTAACCTTATTTTTTTTAATAAATGTTCTCTTATGGACATTATAAAGTACAGGCTCTCGAGAAATCAGTTGAACAACATGCTCCATAAGTTTTCTATGGGGTTGAGGTCAGGAGATTTGGGCTACTCTTTAAGTAGAAGAGATCAGATAGGACTCTAAAATTTCTCTTGTACGCCTCAATGCTGAGGGTCTTTTCAATAGGTTTTAAAAACCAGGTCCATAAAAAGAAATTCATCCCCAAAACATTATACTGAACGGATGCTTGACAGTACATACTGCTAAATTCAAAGGACTGTCAAAGCTTCTTCTTCGGATTTTAGATCTCTTATCCTTTGAATTTAGCTCAAATTTCGTTTCATCGGAGAAGAGAACATTTAGTAAAAAAAATCAGCTGAGTCACTTTTATCGAACAGCAATGTATATTGCGAGCAATACATCTTTTAAAATAATATTACCAGCTATATGTTTTTGAGGAAAAAAAATTAACAGAAATAGAATTTTGACAAAACAAAATATTACCAGAAAACAAAAAAAAGTTGTCGGCATTAAATAACCCATTGAGGTTGTTATACCGTAGAATACAACAAACCAAACCAAACCAAACCTAAGTGTCTCTCCCGGATTATTGGTTTAAATATATTTTCTATATCATTCCTCCTCTGTTAGATGCCTTGTTAATGAGAAAGGGCTTTTTACACTTACATCCCACATCACATATATCCTACAAAAAGAAAAATCTCTTTTACAAAGTGTCAAGTATCAACATCGGCCAGTACTTCGTAAATTTAATTACTAAACACTTCAACAAAAAGAATCTTCTGAATAAGATAGTCAACAGGAAGTAAATGAAAATTTGCTACTCGTACACTGATATGTAGCAAAGAATTAAATCATATAACAATTACATTTTAAGTAAATTTCATAGGAAAAAAATGTAACATGGAAAACCCCTGTAATTGTAGAATTAAGAAAAACTGCCAAGTAGAGGGCAAATGCAGATGAACTAGGGTAGTATACAATACAACCATTAACCCTTAAAAAAATACGACAAACCATAATATTCGCATCGTCATTTCTGCTGGATAATTTAATGGGAGAATCAATAAACATAAACACTCATTCATTCACCAATCCAAAATACAAACACTAAACAGCCATTTCCATAATTTTTTTTGGAAATGAATGAAAAGCGTCTGAATCCTCAAATAAATTCGAAAATTTAGGTTTCACAAACACACCCAATAGTTTTAGGGATAGGTGTAAGCTATGTTTAGAAGAGAAAAAAATCAGTATAATAAAATATAAAGATCAATGCAAACTATTAAATCGAAGGTAGAGAATTAATCACAAAATGTAGACACAAAATTACATAAGAATACATGTGTATATATGTGGGGGTGTACGTGTGCGTATAGTGGCATATATGTATGGGTATGTAAATATACATATATATATATGTATGGAAATATGAACGTCGCTAATAAAAGATCATTCACATTTACAAGTCATCTACCGGATGAGGACTTACGTTGAAAATAAATTTAAAACAATGCACCGAGACAGACACTTGGTGACTAGAGTTAGCTGCGTACAGATTTGCTTGTAATAAACTGTCCCCATGTAATTTTTGTTTTTTGGTGTAAAAATTACACATACTCTGTTATAATAAATTTATCGACATCTGTGGATAAGATTTAAGAATTAATATTACTATGATCCATCCGGATTATACACCAACGTATTGATTACCTGCACTATATATATATATATATATATATATATATATATATACGCAATTATAGGAATATTGTTAGATTCCTGTCGGATAACGCATATTTCTACGAAGTTTCTCGAATATTCAGCGCGTTAAATGTTATTAATATGATAACAATATAGTTTTAAGTTATGCTGCATTTATGTGTCTATCGGGGAGATAATATATGTAAATTTACAGATGGTCATTGTGGTCTGTTTCAATGTTTGAACCTTCAGGCCATCCGTCGGAAGATTACTATTAAACATGCAGCATATTCTCCACGTTTGTACATACATACATACATACATACATACATATATATATATATATATATATATATATATATATATATATATATATATATATATATATATGGTGAGTCGTATCTAACTCGTTTTTTTTATTACCATGTCTGTGAGATCCTTACATTCTATTTTGCTTTCTACATACGTCACTTGCTTATCTTATGTTGAGATTGTGTCCACCTATATTAAATTCTTAAAATTACTGTTAGAAATTTCTAATCCGAAAGTCTGATATATTCTGCCAGAGTCAATGCTATGTTTCCTTCTGGAAGACATTTTTATTATCCATTATCCTATTTCTAGTGACAATTCTTGAGACATGTTTATTTCATTTAACATCTGCAACATGCCCTGCAAGGCGTTGGTTTAACTGCAGACAATAGTATGTTTTGCTCAATTCCTGTTAGTTTCATTTGAAATAGAAATTTACAAATTGAGTCCTCAAGATTTTGAGCTATTCTAAATGTTGTAATGACCTTCATTTAATATAGTATGTTATTAATTCTAAAAATTAATTTTATCTTGAAAACTAATTAAATTATATTTCGGGGTAAAAGGAATATTCACCTATTAAACTGGTTGTAGTACTTCCATTTCTACGCTACTAACAATGGACTGCTCCTACTTTCAGATATGGCAAGAGATCACATCAGTATAGGATTTGAGTAATACGCGATTTACTCAAGTGTTTCCGTTCTGTGCTTGAGAATTTAGCAAAATTCTTCTTTCTTTTCTCTACTCCACTTCTTTTCATTCAATACTCTCTTTAACGACGGTCTTTCTAATTATCGTCTATTTTGATTAAATATATTCCAAATCAAAAAATGACACACACACACATACACACACACACACACACTTATATATATATATATATATATAGATAGATATATATATATATATATAACAAAAATATTAGTGTTTAAGCCTTTTTATTATATCCTTACTCTGTCCTGGACATTGAGTCCTACCTGGATTCTATCCTCTTGGAATTTTTATTCAAAAAATGTACATGTGTGTGTATGCAGCTATGTATATATATTTATATATTTTGCATATGTATGTATATTTACCACTAATATTATCTCTCTCTCTCTCTCTCTATATATATATATATATATATATATATATATATATACATACAGACATACATATATATATATATATATATATACATATATCATCTAACACATAGCACATTGAGTGCTGTAGTTAAAAAAGTGCGCAATGTGAGAGAAACTATCATCTTTTATAAAAAAATGAATATATATATATATATATATATATATATATATATATATATATATATATATATAATGCTTCTTCAGCAACTCGGGAAGAAACTAGAAATTGATGCTTGTGTTATGTTGAGTGGACTTTAAGTTTTTTGAACGTGAGCTTATAATTGGACTTGATCAGTGGATAAACGGATGTTGTATTCTCTAGAAAGCTGCGTTACGATGATTTGTGCTTTGTTTTAATCGCTTGTACTCGATATCCTTCAGTGGATGAGAAAAGTGTGATCGTCTGGCCCTGTACATGTTATCATCCTGACGTATCGCTCATAGACAGATTCGAATGAGGTCTTTATGGAAGATATCTTTCAACAACTCAGTGTCGCACTCACTAAACCGATATATATATATATATATATATATATATATATATATATATATATATATATATATATATATATATATATATATATATATATATGTGTATGTGTGTACGTGTAAGAACCTATTTGTAGCTCATCCGTGCTTGGGCCTCTGTAGACGCATTCACGCGTTATCCAAATATAGTGCTTGTCATTTTGTTTTCGATTAAAACTCAGTGTGTTTGAGAAGGAGTGGCAAACGTATCGTCTTCCTTGTCAATAGCACATGCCTTATGGAAACCGCAAGAATTAAAATCAGTTATTGCTTGTTGTGTCGTCTGTTTCTTCTTCTGTTTCACGATGAAATATTTCACTCCCCTTTTCATTCAAATTTCTGCAGAAAGAATGAACTTTATCTTCAATATATTTATATATATATATATATATATATATATATATATATATATATATGTGTGTGTGTGTGTGTGTGTGTGTCTGTGTGTGTCTGTCTGTGTGTGCGTGTGTGTTTGTGTATATATGTGTGTTCGTGTCTGTGCGTCTTTGTGTGTTTATTCCTTGGTGACGGTGTTATTCTTTTTCTTTCAGAGGAAAACATGTCTTCTGAATAGAAGTTTTGCACTACCATTTACACACTTTATTCACCGAGAAACACTGGATTGTTAGAATTGGTATGATGCAGATTTCAGGGCTGCTATAGATATTCAGAAATGCTTCTATCAAATGTATTCATTGCAAAAATGGCTTTTTTGAATTTGAATAAAACACGAACAGAAGCAAGCATCAACGTACACACTTGTGCGAATGTATTACTTATATATGAGAATGTTTGCAACGTGGTGTATAAAAGAAGCGAACATTCTTACTAACGCCCTGAGACGAGATTGAAAAACAGCAAAGGTAAAAAAAAAAAAAAAGTAAGTGTGGAAAGAGAGACGAATTTTGTACACTTTCACATAAATTCTTTTGTAGAATAAATGAATGACTGTTCAGAAAGAAAAAAAATAAAATAAAATGGCGGAAAGTTATGTGGAGAGAAATGATTTTAGAAAATAGAATTTTCTCAGCAAGCAGTAAGCAGAGTCAATGCTGTTAAAATTAGTTACTGCATGAACCTTGAAAAGTTTAATAAAAACAAATAGAACTGATTCAAAATAGTTAAAAATATTTTTTCTTAAATTCAGTAAGTTCTTATTTACATTATTCGGACTATTGTCCTCATCTTTTTCGCCATATCTATCACAACGTTTCGGTCGTTGTACACTCCGGCCTTCTTCAGGTGGTTGGAATGTCGAACCGAACCGTTTATTTCACTCACTGGGTTAGACTGTTCTAGTTCCACGTGCCATGTCTGATGGATGTCAGTTATCAGTTATCTCCTGTTAATTTCTTGGAGAACTTTCAGAGGGAAATTAACAGGAGATAACAGATAACTGACATCCATCAAACATGGCACGTGGAACTAGAACAGCCTACACCAGTGAGCGAAATAGAGGGTTCGGTTCGACATTCAATGTTTGATCGATGTCAGTTATCAGTTATCTCCTGTTAATTTCTTGGAGAACTTTCAGAGGGAAATCAAGTTGAATTTATCCGTATTTATTTTTAAACAGTGACTGAGAGAATTTACGGAAGAGTCATGCATTATTAGTCGTAATAGTCACTGTTTACAAACCCAAACCTCCTCCCCAGATAGCTCTAGAGAAATATTTTTTTCGGGAGCATATATTGTCAATCACAGACAGACTGTTACGCTGTATTACAGCTCATCAGTGTGGCTAGCATCGAAACCCGACTGAATTGACGTGAAGGTGAATTTAAGCGTATTAATATATATATATATATATATATATATATATATATATATATATATATATATATATAATGATATTTTGCCTGGACTATGATTAGAAGTGATCAGTGATGAACGAATCCAATATGCTCAAAAAGTTATGTTTTCTTGCTGGTCTCTTCTACTCGATATCGCTAGGAGTATGACAACCTGGTACCGTCTGGCCCAGCCCATATTATCACCCTAATGCATGACTCTTCCGTAAATTCTGTCAGTCACTGTCTAAAAATAAATACGGATAAATTCAACTTCAACACTGCCATGCGTCAATGTAGTGGTAGACTCCCTGACTGACGCCAGTGCAGTCGAATTTCGATCCTAACTAGTGGCAACCGGACGTCTAATCAGACTGATGACCACCGATACATCGAAACAGCTGGTCGGTGGATGACTCATTACAACCAAAGACGTTTGCGGCACCTCTCTTCTCTTCTTTTTAATATACATACTTTTCTCTCGTTGGAACAACTACATATATATATATATATATATATATATATGTATATATATATATATATATATATATATATATATATATATTAAAGACATTTTTATTTATGTTTAACGTTGTTATTTTATAGATACAAGTATTTAAGCAAATGCTCTGTTTATGATAAACAGTATTAAATAACATTTACCGGCCTGAATGTCCGAGAAATTTTCATAGAAAATATTCGTTCATTGACAGGATTCGAACCTGCATCCTATACGGAACCGTCATATACGCTGACGTGCCTTACCTCTGGGCGACAATGAACCTTATGGTAGACAAGGTCGAATTTACTGTTTATAAACTACAATCTATATATGAAATTTTCAAGAATTATTCACAGTAGAATGAAATTATTTTGGAAATACTTTTATTAGAAAATATTGGTAAAATATTTTTATTTTACATATGATTCTCATACTTGCTTAATTTTATGAAATCTTGAGAAACTAATTTAGAAAATATTAGTGGTTATCTTAGTTAAATCAGAATTTGTGAAGAATTTAAATCGCCGATGTTTTTTTGTTTTTTTCAAAATTGAAACCGCTATTAACGAAAATTGTTCTGTAGCGAAAAATCAAAAAAGCAATAAAACTAAGACATTATTTAATTACAGATGCGTTTAATTGTTTTTTATTAATAATATACATTAATATCAATATTGTTTGAAGAAAAAAATGTGTCGATAAAAATGAATCTTTACAAGGTTTGTTTACTTATTTTACTATTATTTTTTCAATTTAAAATGGAATAATTTGTAAAGTTTTTGAATTTTTAAAGTTCAATTCATATGCTATTATTAGGGAATATTCTTAAGTAAAACTATGTTTACTAATCTTATTTTTAAAATTATTACAATTAAACGAACCCGATTATTTAAAAAAAAAGAATTCGATTTGTTTTTATATATGTATATAGATGCAGAATTTCTAAACTGTGGGTGTACAAACTGATAAATCTGTACACAAAATGTCACGGGTTTTAAGACTTGTCCCTCCACACAAGGATAAAAGACAAAACCCTGATTAAATTTGTTGTCTGTCTCACTATATCTAACTATGAACATTTCATCGATCAATCCGCCGTCCAGAAATCGATTAACACGTCAGATAAAACAAGACTCTGTAGTAAGGAAATGCTTGTATACAACATGTTATGCTACAAGTAATATCGGGTTCAAATCTCATTAACTTAACATTAAGATTGCTAATTTCACTCAAATAACGTTTCAGAAATATATATTTTATTTTACCAAGATATTTAAATCGTGAAATAATATTCTGTTTGCAAATGTCTAAAAAATTGGCCGAGGTTATCCTTTGCACTGAAAAAAAAAATGCAAGTCTTTTCCAATGAATATAATTTCTGTCTTAAATTTCCCAATGTATTATGCTATCTGGCTATAGTAAATCTAAAACGTTAGTTTCATTGAAAGCTGCAGGAAAGCTTTTTCATTTTTTTAATTTATTTAAAAAGTTACTTATAAACAGTCCGTGGAAGTATATATATATATATATATATATATATATATATATATATATATATATATATACAAGTATATTATTGGTGTATACGTGTGACGTCGTCCCCCGGTCGCAGCGCCGACTGTGACGTTCTATCCTGATCTACCACGGCGCCAGTTGTGACGTCTCTAAACAGCACCAATTGTGACGTCTTCGCCGCGGCGTCAGCTGTTCGCTCCTCGCCGCTCCGTCCGAGTGTCGCTGCTCCAAACGTGACGTTCTAACCCTTTGGTGATTCGGGTAGGAATCTGGTTAGATTGATACCCGCCTCGCCGTTCCCAACCCACTTCCAACGCCTGGTTACCAGGTTAACTGCACTGATCTCCAGTCTGCCTACCCA
>CAHIKZ030004965.1:0-2500 GCA_903632075.3 Acanthosepion pharaonis | reverse complement strand
CATTAAAGGAACTCAACAGCCTCACTCGTTAGAGAAAGTTGCAAAAGTGTCATCGACATATCTAACGTAAACAAAAGGTTTAGACACTTTGCCGAAAAGTAACATCTCATGGTAGCCCACAAAATATCAGCCAATGCAGGGCCAAGGGGACTGCCCATCTGGACCCATCCACTTGACTATACATATTGTTGTCAAACTGAACTCCACCAAACTAGTACATAGTATCATAAGTTCTATAAATATATCCTTAGGAAAAAGGAGGTGGAGCAATGTTACCTTCGTATAAAAAGTCTGCACAGATATCAATAGATTCCCTCAATGGTACGTTGGTAAATAGACTGGACACATCAAAAGAACACATAAAATCAGTATCTGGGCAAGACTGTATGGCCTGTAGTCGTTCAATAAACGTGAACGAATCAGGTATACAATGTTTAGCAAAAATGTTTGGACCGGTTGTATGACCTGCAGTAGCCATTGAGCCAGAGAATGTTGGGATGGACCAATCATTAAAAGTATTGGTCTCAATGGAACGTCCTTCTTATGAAGTTTAGGAAGACCATAAAGTCTTGGTCTAAGGGAACCAGAAGTTCTAATTCTGTCATAAGTCTCCTTAGAAAAGTAACCTTTTCTAAACCTGTATAATAGACGTTTCTGAATTTTAAATTCATTTCTGTACGTGTTTTCACAAGTTTCAACTGGACCAATTTTTTTGAACTTTTCTGAATCATTCAAAATAATCAACATCTTTTGGATGTAATCTACCCGGTCCAGTAGAACAACACCAGCACCCTTCAAACAGGAAGATATAATAGACGCAGCGGATCTAGCCGACCACTAAAAAATACCGACAGGGAAGGTAGAAATTTGGTTCGTCACTGCAAAAAAAAAAAAAAAAAAATTCGATTCACAACAACAGAAGATGTTTCCAAAGTGTCTAGTTTGGCGGTTTCTTCAAGAACAGTCAGACGCAGGCTTAAAGCAAAAGGCATTGTTTCCATATACATAAAAATGAAACCTTTCGTATCTGGATTTTTCCGGATACGACGGGCACGGTTGGCTTGCGGCAAAGCTCATCTGCACTAGATTAAATCTGATTGGGAAGATGTTATGTGGAGTGACGAGAGACCGTTTACCGTTAGATATGAAGGACAAATACGTGTTTGGTGTACGCCCGTTGAAACGAATACTCCAGTACTAGCAAGAGCCGTGTTAAACACGATAAAAAAATCAACATTAGGGGTGCATTCTCAGCAAAAACAGTTGGTAATTTTTGAAAAAAAACATGGACCAACATCAATACTACAATATTGAACGAATTCTATTACTCACTTGTCTTGGTAAAAATACAAAAGACGATATTCTATGGGTGCGTCCATTTCTTTTGCCTCGTACTGTATATTGTCAAACTGATTTTAATTATAACTTTATTTTTGTTAAGTTTTTTTCGAACAATAATTATACCTCGTTCTATTACGTTTTCTTTACCTTTATTTAAACTTATTGCCTGTTTAATAAATACGTTCATATAACTCTTTCGTATTCTCATGAACATTTTCCGAAATTAGAAATGAAAATTACGACATTATTTTGTTTTTTATGAACCGATATTCAGACATTCACAAATTGTCGTTTAGTATATTTTCATTTGTAATCATTTCATCCCAAGCAAGGCAATAAATCCCAGATCAGAAAGGTTTATTGAGTGCATAAGAATAAGAAAAAACAAACAAACAAAAGAGGAATCAAAAAGACAGTAAATAACAATTGACAATGCATTTAATTTTTTGAAGTTGAAAGCATGAGGAGAATTCGACAGGCGAGACGTGCAAGTAAAATGCTAACAAAGAAAGTACATTTACATCTTGTCAGTTCAACTGAAAGAAACGATAAGACAATTTTGTTAATCTAGTATTGTTCTCAAGTTCAAAAATCTTGGTACCATATATCAAAGAGCATAAAATGGTTCATGAAAGTATTTACAGAAAAATCACAATGAAGCTACATTACGGAGGAGGGAAAGTGACTGCGGCTAGGATGCCTGATCAAAACTAATGATGTTACAGATATTTCTTGGATATTATCAAGAATATTTCAATATATAGAAGGAACATCTAACGACATGTGGCAGAATCATTCTAAGCATGGAAGAATGGTAGAATTATAAATATTTATTATCATTTCTGGTGGGTAAAATTTTTTGTAATACTTCCGTATTAGTAAAAAAGGCATCGTTATAACGTAGATCCTTTATATATCCGAGTTTTACTTTGTTTTTACTTATTTCAATATTTCTTTACATATGTCAAGACCGGTTTACATACAGCAGTTGCAATCGTACTCATTTCCTTATTGTTTTGCCCACATATATTTATCTGTGTCTTTTTGTTGTCGATTTATTATAATGCTTTCTTGTATATATTGTATAAATTTTAGATAATTTTCTTTGAAGGATTGACATGTAATTTATTTAAGGAGCAGCTGGTGATTTAATGTTTAA
>CAHIKZ030004964.1:0-26841 GCA_903632075.3 Acanthosepion pharaonis | reverse complement strand
TATCTAGATGAAATATGTATTTTCACATGTATCTACCATCTGATAT
Source organism: Acanthosepion pharaonis (assembly GCA_903632075.3). Taxonomy (NCBI): domain Eukaryota; kingdom Metazoa; phylum Mollusca; class Cephalopoda; order Sepiida; family Sepiidae; genus Acanthosepion; species Acanthosepion pharaonis. The sequence goes on along the minus strand of CAHIKZ030004964.1, from coordinate 26,795 downwards.
AGGCTATTAATGAATTTCATAGCAGATGCAGAAAATATAATTTTGTCCTTCTTTAAATATATTTAAATGAAGAAAAAATTAATGTTAAACCTTTAAAAGAAATTGTTTCTGAAAAGGTTTATCTCTCTAGACACAGGTGATACAGACATATATATATATATATACACAAAGATATTTACGTATAGACTATATCTATATATTTATACAAATTTCCTTCATAATCCCTATAATTATTAGTATTTATATCTATAAGTGATTCTGTACATATATATATATATATATATATATATATATATATATATATATATATAGAAACAACTATATATATATGAATCTATAGGAGGCAAAAGAGGTTAGAACGTTCCCTCCGACCTTGGTTTTGACTGAAACTCAAAGGTTGCCTGCATCTTGAATACTGTAAGTTTAAAAGTATCCCAAGGCTATAGAACTCAGTCATGTCCTGCTATTTACCCATAGCTGGAGGAGAAAAAGTCAGAAGTCATCGTTTCCTTAGTGGTATTAGCAAGTGAAGAATGCATTGAAACCAACTATGAATTGAACTCTGATTCCAAACAACCGCTATCCGGTTTTCCATTGCCTATATATATATATATATATATATATATATATATATATATATATATATATATATATATATATATATATATATATATATATATGACAAATATATATATATATAACGACATATACGCCATATATAAATATATATGATAAAAAGATATTGATTATATATATATATATGCTTCATTTGCTATATTTTATATATATATGCAGCCAAATATGCATATATTATTAATAATATTTCATATATATATATATACTAAAGATTCAAATATATACATATATATAAATATATATATATATAAAGTATATATATATATATATATATATATGAGAGATGTTGCAAACGCCAAAATTGTTAAATGTCCGATCTTCAACCAAAAAACAAATTAAAATACATTTTTATTATTAAATTAAATTTTCTTTCAAATTGAAAGAAATGAATTAAAGAGATATTTCACGAAAAAAATTCAGACAAAATATTTTTTTGTTATTTTTTTACAATTGATTTAGAATAGAGAAACAAAAAGGTGTTTACATGTAAGAATGAAATGGCGTTAGTAATTTACGTTGTTAATGCGTGTTAGAGAACTTATCAATTTGATCTAGGTAAATTTAAGATGTGTTAGGAAAAGCATTTAAGCATTGTCAGTGACAAACAGTTCCAACGAAAATGGATGGCATAATGGAATGTGTGTGTATCAAAAATTGCAAACACTACTGGGAGCTAATATTTCGCTAAAATAAGTTTTGGACGGCCATATTAATGTGGTTTCTTTAGAAAAATTTAGTAAAACGACACTAAATTTCCAAATATTAACCAGTAAATGTCTAATTCTAAATATTCTGAAATATGAGAGTTTTTTTTATAACCGAAATATACCTTCAGGGCAAATATTGTCTTTATCAACATTTTATTTCTTGAATGGTTAGCCAACGGTTATTACAAGGGGTAATAGGTTTTAACGCGGATAAAAAAATTGGTTATTTTTTCCAAATTGATCCAACAAAAATGAGGACAATAATCATATTCTGCAATTTTAAATGTTCCGAAATGAAAATAACTCTGGTCTCCAAGGTTAAATAGTATTTTTTTCTAATATATATATATATATATATATATATGATTCTTTAGCCCAAGACTTTAGGCATAAAGTATTATCTCTCTATTTGGGAAAGGGGTCCTTTAAATATTTTAATCCTATGATCTAAAAAATACACAATCATTTTGAGGTTTTTTCTTTTTTACGAAATTCTGAAACTTTTTGACATTTATCATTGTTCGCCTGACAGTTTTGTTTTTTTTTCTTTGTGTCTGAATCAAGGCTCCTCCACAATAGTGACAGGTTACTGAGTTGCGAGAGAGTGGATATTAGGTATGTCTTAATATAGGACTATATTGTAAGAATCATCTGTGAAAATAAATCATTCATACAAAAATTTAAATAATGAGTTTTACTTTTGCTTAAGAAGTTTATTTAAAAACAATTCAAAAAAAGAGACGTCGGTAATACATTTACTGGTATAAACAGCTGGTCAAAAGAACAGACTCAATTCCCATAAATATCTATCAATGCTTTTGATAAATACAAAAAATGTGTTTACACGTCAATTTTCCAATCAGACCAACTTTCTATGGTATGCTAACATATATTTATATATATATATATGGATGAAATATTCTGCTGTTAATCTTTAAATAAAAGTAGACAGTTATTTGTCTACTAGAGCGCAAACCTTTCCCAAATGCTTTTTAGCGGGTCATTTGCGAATGTGTTAAACAATAGGTATTATCTTAAATATAAACAGTTTTTTTAATCTCATGATAAAAATGTATTTTGAACTTTCTAAATCTGAGTGAAAAGATCATTGTTGTAAAGCCAGACAGAAACATTTTAAAGATTGTTAAGTGTGGTTAACATGTGTTTTGCAAACCAATTTTCAAATTTTGTTTTTAAAAGTACAAAGTTGAATTTTTAAATAAAGATAAATTTTGGATGATTAAAAAACCAAATAGCACGTCAGATTCTCTTAATTAAAATTCAAAAACCTGAATTTATATTTATATATATAAAATATTTATTTTTATTTGTTTTATATATAAACAATGTTTAATAAACATAATATATTGGAAAAATATACTATCAGTTTTATATATATTTATAAAAACATTTATCATACAGAAGTCTGATAAATTCACTAGTGGCTGACTTACAAAATTTTATCGACTAATTAAGAAAAAATTTTGATGGATTTATGATGCCAGGGTTAATGAGGTTGATTGACAGCTGAATCAAGCCTTCATTTGGGTTTTGAGGCTTTGTAAATATTAAAATTGTTAACTCTGATGGACTAAACAAAAAATTGGATTAGAAATTCCAAAAATTTCACCTATAATTAAAAAAGCGGAATGTACAATGAAGCCGAAAAATTATAACGTGCTATATATATAAGATGTATAGTCAAACAATGTATATATAAATATCTTAAACGATAATTGTCTGTTAAAAAGTAAAATCTTTTAAACCTAGGATTTATTAAAATTAACAGCAAAAATAATTATTGAATTTATATATATATATATATGAAATAGTTAACATCTCTCACGGACGTCTTTACACTGAAGACAAACAGAGACAGATAATGATAGTGTCTAGAGAAAATTTGAATCCACAATATAGAGATAATCATATTTTTCGGGATAGAAATCCCGACAAACAAAGGCAACATTTACAATTTTTCCTAAAAAGTTAAATCAAATGAAACAACCTGTATCTATAATGTGAATTAAGATGATGTATTATATATGATAAATATGTGAGCATTGTAATAAATGGCAACAAATATGGTTCTCACATGTTCGTTTGTAGTCTGTCAAAAAATAGGAAATAAATTCCAATAAAGTAATAACAACAAAATATATATATATATTTTTAATATATTTAATTGTGGTGGGTGGAAAATTTGGAATAAAAATTTTCAAATAAAGACATCTTTATAAAATAGCTCCTTCAACAAAAATGAATAGAAATCAGACAAAAAAATCCAAAATTTTGGCAAAAGAAATGAATAAAACACCAAAAGTAAAAAACCCATGAAAATAATAAAATAGAACAAGAACTTTTAAAACCTTTATGACCCATTTAGTTTTGGGGTACATTTTAATCAATAAATTTGTTATTAAGTTTCTAAATAATTCAATTTTATTAAACCATAGACATGAGTTAACGGTTTTTTGCTCGACATCAACAAATTTTTTTATTAAATAATTAGCAAAAAAAATTTAAATTTCGTAGTTTAATAAAAGGTTTAAAAGTTCAACCCAATCATAATTTAAAAAAAAAGGTTTCCTTCATCAAAAAAAAAAAATTTAAGTAGTTCAATAATATATATTTAATAAAACAAATATATAGGAAAAAAAGCAAATCTTAATATAACACAAACGCATAACGTCAATAAGATTTCTGTTAGATTTTTTTATCCAGACAAGACGATATGCGTTTAATGAATTTCATCATTCGCTTTAATTTAGACACCCCAACCCTACCTTTAACTTGACCTCTTTCCGAAAAACTGATATGTTCTTACAAATTATTAACCCTTAAAAAATTTATTTAAAATATTGCTTAGATCTTTATAGTAAAGTAATTAAAATTAATGAAGATTGCACTTTAAAGATTAGAAAAAATTTAAAGATTACATTGATTAAAATTTCCTTCAAAAGAAATCCTTTCAAATCAAAACAGTTTTAATAAAAATAAACTGCATTTAAAAAATTATTAAAAAATTTTTTGAATGCAAAAATGCCTGAAAAACTGCCCGTTGGAAAATCATAAAATTAAATAAATACAATTTCGGCTATATATATATATATATATCCTAATATATAAATATATGATATATATAAGTTCCATGTATGTATTAATTTAAAATTAGATGGAGACAAATACAAAAGTCTACCAATAAATGTTTAGAACAATAGAAATCAGGAGAATTCCATCCAAATATGCCTAGCATTTGAAAATAAATGAATAAAACACCAAAAATAAAAGGAAAATAATAAAGAAGAACAAGAACTTGTAAAATCTTCCAACAGTTTCTAAGTACCCTTTCACAAAAAACTTTGGCTTATTAAGCCAAGTATGGATTCTGAGTTTGTTAATAAGAAATCTTTTGGATTCTTTCTATATTTCAAAAATATAAAATTAATTTTAAGGTGTTTTTATTAAAGATCTTGGAGCCATTGCTATTAGTAGGAAAGTGTTTTTCAATTAAAGCTAGGAATTTATATCCAATACTAAAACTTTCCATTTGGTCGAACGGAGGGGAGTATTAAATTATTTTTTCTATTTTTTTTCTTCTGTTAAAACAATTTTTTTTCTCAATTGACGTTAGCGTTTTTGTATCCGATTTTTTTTATAGCTGTATTATCAAAATTACTTTCATGTTGGAAGATTTCCGTGGCGAAAAAGTACGTTCATGCAAATTCTTTTCTGTATTTATCACAAAGCGTATATGGTTCATTATAGATGAAATATAGTTTGACTTTTATTTATATATATATAGATAGAGGGTTATACAAAAACAGTAAGATTATAATTAAAGTTTTCTTTAATTTATTTTTACAAAATATTGAACACTGTTTTTTTTTAAACAAAAAATACTAAAGAACTTCAAATTATTTACTAACGGGTTCTTTGATATTTTCTATATATGTTTCATTACAACACACAAAAACCCACACACACACACACACAGGACAAATGACTCATATATATATAAATATATATATATATATATATATTTTGAAAATATTATAAAGGATTTTTTAATAAAAAAACATTTTTTGTGCTGGTGCAAAATATTTCATGTTTCAATTCTTTGATTATACGTCTTCAGGCGATGGTAATAATTGATGATTAAATGATTTTAAAAAATTTAAAACAAAAGTGTTACCTCTTTTCCTAAAGTTAAAAAAAGGAGGACATAAGGTCAAAATTAGAAATAGACTTGTGGGTATGTCTTGATTAACCAATTAAATGTCAGATCTACGCTAAAAAAGAAAAGTTAGATAGAGGGGTAGATAGGTTGAGATATTGTTTCATTCAACGATAAACCAAATTACAAACAGGCCATCATTAACGATTGCGGAATATGCCATATCGACAAATGTATCTAAAATTGTTTACAACATATGTCATGTTCATGGCACTGTTGAAGGGATGGGGGTATTAATTGTTCCAGATGAGTTACCAAAAGTGAATCTTTTTCAAATTATATTCAACAAGTTTCTCAATTACATATCTCATTATATAATAAATTTTAGCGAAAATATATCATGATTGTAGACATATATATGTATTCAATTTTTTTTTAAATTACCTGTTGAATCAGGTGTGAGTTAATAGACGTAATTTAACAGAAAAAAATTTTTTTTTCAATTCATAATTGCATTTTTTTCTTTAAAAATAAAATTAAAAATTTAATCTATATAAGATATATTAAGAATATGAAATTGATTTTAAATACATTAGGATTATTTCAAAATAAGCGTCTAAAAATAATAATTATTTTAGAGGGTGGATCATTATATACTAATAAATTATGCCTATAAAAATTAGTAAATTTAAAAAAAACGATATTTTTATGGAAAAGATAAACTGTTCGGCAATTTAATGTTTACAAATATAATACTTATAGAAAAATTCAACATATATAAGGAACAATTATCATAAATTATATATATAGATTTTATAAGGTTAGCCTGAATTAGTGTAAAAACTCTGAATTAATTTCAAAGAATGACTTTCGTTAAATTAAATTATTCTGTTTCTTTTTGTTATAAATAGATTCAAAAAATTGTTCAAAGAGTTCTTTTGTCTAAGACCTTTTTCTTTTGTGTATTTAAGCGCAACTAAAAATTTTTTTTTTCCATCTCATCAATTTCTCAATTGGGTTTGTTAAATGATGTCGCCGTAGGATCGATGAAACAGTTTTCTTTCTCGCACTTCTCGTTCATTGAAACTCCCTTCCGGCTCCACGAACATTCATTCAAATTTAATATCCAAAAAAAATTCATATTATGGTTATCATATTTACTGTCCCTTTGATTACATTTTTTCCTTTTCTATATCGTTACTAATTTTTCTCTTCTAAATTCCTTATATAAACAATGGATGTACTGTCTTCCTTTGAGTGAAATATGAAGGAAATAAAAAATAAATAAAATGTAAGTTTTATTTTTCTATTTTTGAATAATGTAATTTTTATTGTACATATAATTATTATTTTTTAATTAAATTTTATCGCTATATAATAATATCTAGAACCTGTATGAATAAACTAAAATTGAACACAGGCATATGTAATTAGAAACTTCGAAAAAAATAACCCTATTTCTATATAAAATAAAGAATGAGGAATTTAAATAAATAATTATTTGAATAATTTATAATTATTGTGATTTTTTTAACAAATAAAAATGTCCGTGAAATATAGAACATTTTTTAACATACAAACATCATAACGAAAGGAAGTCTGTTTTTGCAACTCAGTATGGAACTAGCGTAATCAAACCAGGAAATCTTTTAAAGAATCGATAAAGAAAAAAAATTGAAAATGTTTTTTTTTAATTCTGCTGTTTCTATAATCTCTTCATTCATCGTCATTCAATTATTGATATAAATGATACGCTTAGTAACTCATTTTATTTCGATTTTTTGGCAGATATAATTTATTTTAGTGATATCTTTATTTCTTACTATTGTAGGCATTATGTCATCCAGACTAAATAACCGGGTATGTCCTGCTATTTACCAATGTGCTGACCGTAGATTGGGGGAAAATTTCATTTATTTCCCAAGGGTCCATTGGCCCAGGCACCATGCATGATATATGCTTTATGGCGGATCCCACAGACGTCTCTTTCGATATATGCTGACGGCTAATTTCTTCCCACAGTGAAGATTGCCATTTCTTTCTGTGTTGACCTGTTGCCGTCAAGGCTATAGAACCTGGACTGTCCTGCTATTTACTCACCAGCTGGGTGGGGAGAGGCTATTTATAGCTTTCCCAAGGTATTACATACCCCCCACCGAATGTAATGGATTTGACTGAATTCGAAATTATCTGATTCCAATCCGAGTGTTGCAATCATTAAATCCCATTTTAATCTACAAGATTCAACTACGCTGATTCAAACTTTCCTAAGGGTGTTCGAGAAGGTGTTTAATGGATTTTGACCGTTCGAACTCGGATCTCCGATTCCTCAATTTAGCCGCTATCCATTACTCCTCCGGGAAAATCTAGAAGAGGATTCATACCTTTCCCAAGAATATTTGCGTAAGTGAATGTAATGGATTCGACTGCAAAACTTTTGAACTCGGAAGAGGTCATTACCCTTCCCATCTGAATTCAACCTCAATCTGACTCGCCCATTTTTTAGGGGAAAATCTAGAAGAGATATTCATTAGCACGTAAAATGATTCGACTGTGATTCGAGCGCCTGATTCCTCAATCCGAGCCAAATCCATTACTCTCCGGAAAATCTAGAAATGTTATATACCTTTCCCAACCACGTAAGTGAATGTCATGGATTCGACTGCAAATTCGAACTCGATCTCCGATTCCTCAATCCGAGCCGCTATCCATTACTCCTCCGGGAAAATCTAGAAGAAGATTCATACCTTTCCCAAGGGTATTTGCATTAAGTGAATGGAATGGATTCGGACCATCCGAACTTTTCCTCAATCCGAATACGCATCCAACTCAAAGGTTCCCCAATCTCCGATTTCTCATTCCGAGTTTGAATTCAGAATAAGGATTGGCCTTCTCTAGATTTGCCATTTTCAACTGGAACTCAATTCAGCTCTCCGATTCCTCAATCTGTCCTATGCATTACTCCTCCGGGAAAATAGAAAAGGATTCATACCTTTCCCAAGGGTATTAGCACGTAAGTGAATGTCATGGATTCGACTGGAATTCGAACTCGGATCCAATTCCTCAATCCGAGCCGCTATCCATTACTCCTCCGGGAAAATCTAGAAGAGGATTCATTTTTTTCCAAGGGTATTAAGCACGTAAGTGAATGTAATGGATTCGACTGCAATTCGAACTCGGATCTCCGATTCCTCAATCCGAGTCGCTATCCATTAATCCTCCGGGAAAATCTAGAGGAATCATACCTTTCCCAAGGGTATTAGCACGTAAGTGAATGTCATGGATTCGACTGGAATTCGAATCGGATCTCCGATTCCTCAATCCGAGCTGCTATCCATTACCCTCCGGGAAAAATCTAGAACAGGATTCATACCTTTCCCAAGGTATTTGCACGTAAGTGGATGTAATGGATTCGACTGATTCGAACCTCGGCTCTCGATTCCTCCATCTGAAACGCTATCCATTACTCCTCCAAAATCTAAAAGGGTTCATACCTTTCCAAGGGTATTAACGTAAGTGGATGTCATGGATTCGACTGGAATTGAACTCGTCTCTGATTCCTCAATCGAGCCGCTATCCATTACTCCTCCGGGAAAATCTAGAAGAGGATTCATACCTTTCCCAAGGGTATTAGCACGTAAGTGAATGTCATGGATTCGACTGCAATTCGAACTCGGATCTCCGATTCCTCAATCCGAGCCGCTATCCATTACTCCTCCGGGAAAATCTAGAAGAGGATTCATACCTTTCCCAAGGGTATTAGCACGTAAGTGAATGTAATGGATTCGACTGCAATTCGAACTCGGCCTCCGATTCCTCAATCTGAGCCGCTATCCATTACTCCTCCAGGAAAATCTGCAACCATCATCCTTTCCAATCTAATGTAATGGATTCGACTGCAATTCAAACTCAATTTTCCTCAATCCGAGCCGCTATCCATTACTCCTCCGGGAAAATTTATTGTTTATATTTCCCAAGGGTAAGTAATAAGTGAATGTCATGGATTCGACTAAAATTCGAACTCGGCTCTCCGATTCCTCAATCCGAGCCGCTATCCATTACTCCTCCGGGAAAATCTTGAAAAGTATTTAACCCTTCCCAATGGTATTAGCACGTACCGACTTTCCCCAGATCTCCGATTCCTCAATCCGAGCCGCTATACCATTAAGGGTCCGGGAAAATCTGAAGAGGATTCATACCTTTCCCAAGGGTATTTGCACGTAAGAATGTCATGGATTCGATTGCAATTCGAACTCTCGTCTCTCGATTCCTCAATCGAGCCGCTATCCATTAATCTTCCGGGAAAATCTAGAAGAGGATTCATACCTTTCCCATGGGTATAGTCTGGTAAGTGAATGTCATGGATTCGACGCAATTCGAACTCGGATCTCCGATTCCTCAATCCGAGTCGCTATCCATTACTCCTCCGGGAAAATCTAGAAGAGGATTCATACCTTTCCCCACTATTAGCACGTAAGTCATGTAATGGATTCGACTGTCGGTTTCGAACTCGGCTAATCTGATTCCTCAATCCGAGCCGCTATCCATATATATCCGGAAAATCTAGAAGAGGATTCATACCTTTCCCAGGGTATTAGCCCGTGAAATTAATGGATTCGACTGCAATTCGAACTCGGATTCCGATTCCTCAATCCGATCGCTATCCATTACTGCTCAGGGAAAATCTAGAAGGATTCATGCAAGACCGAGGTATTATGAAATGTAATGGATTCGACTGCAATTCGAACTCGGATCTCTCGATTCCTCAATCCGAGCCGCTATCCATTACTCCTCCGGGAAAATCTAGAAGAGGATTCGAAATTAGCCCGTGAGTGAATGTAATGGATTCGACTGCCTTGAACTCGGCTCTCCGATTCCTCAATCCGAGTCGCTATCCATTACTCTCCGGGAAAATCTAGAAGATTTCATACCTTTCCCAAGGGTATTAGCACGTAATGCAAAAGTGAATGTAATGGATTCGACTGAATTCGAACTCGGCTCTCCGATTCCTCAATCTGAGCCGCTATCCATTACTCCTCCGGGAAAAAATTAGAAAAAGAAACTCATACCTTTCCCAAGGGTATTAAAACGTAAGTGAATGTCATGGATTCGACTGGAATTCGAACTCGGCTCCGATTCCTCAATCCGAGCCGCTATCCATTACCTCCGGGAAAATCTAGAAACATGATATATATTATCATACCTTTCCCAATGGTATTAGCACGTTTTGAATGTATTATATTCGACTGGAATTCGAACTCGTTCATCGATTTGAATCCAAACCTTTTCCATTAATTCGGGAAAATCTAGAAAAGGATCTTTCATTTCCCAAGGGTATTAAACGTATATTAAATGTCTTATATATTGATATAAATTCGAACTCGGATCTCCGATTCCTCAATCGAGCCGCTATCCATTACTCCTCCGGGAAAATTCTACGAGGATTCAATCCTTTCCCAAGGGTATTAGCACGTAAGTGAATGTAATAGATTCGACTTAATCGAACTCAGATCTCCGATTCCTCAATCCTCAAATGCTGCTTAAACTGTCCTCCTCCTCTTTGTTACTATCTTAAAATCTTTTTAAGCTGTTCCGAGAATTTAAAACTACTCATATTTTCGTAACAATTGAAAAAGTTCACGGAGAAACGGATATTCCATACTGGACGATATGTTGCTGCTTCCAATTCTGTCATCTATTACTACGCGAAGCACTCGGTCAAGAACATGTTGGCAGACATTGAACTGTGGTTCCTTCATTTATTTGATGAGTCAAATATAGTATTTGTAAATAAATATCATATTCTATTAAGAGATAAATGTTAACATTCGTAGTGTCCGCAACAATCATCTTTATTCTCTTGCATAAAATTTTATTCATCCAATCTTCACAGTTATTCCTTTGTCAAAAAAAGAAATTTCGTAGATTTGGGATTTTGAGATTTTCATTTCGTTAAACCATTTATCAGAAAAATGTAGACGTTTCCTTTCCTAAGTGTAGTGATTCTTCATTTCATCTTTAAGATTAACAGCTTCCTTAATAGCAGATCTCTAAATAACAGACTGAGGAGGTGTCTCAACGTCAATACATTTATGAGATAACAGTCTCATTAATAGCGGATCTCTAAATACCAGAATGAGAATATGTCTCAACCCCAATCCCTTCTTGCGAAAACAGCTTCAGTAATAGTAGATCAGTTTAATACCAGATTGAGATGTCTCAACCTCAATCCCTTCTTGAGATAACAGCTTTATTAAGAGTAGATATGTAAATACTAGAATGAGAACGTGTCTCAGCCTTAATCCCTTCTTCAGATAAAAATTTTATTAATAGTCTGTCTGTAAATACCAGATAGAAAAGATATCTCAGCGTCAATCCCTTCTTGAGATAGCAGCCTCATTAATATTAAATCATTAAATAGCAGAATAAGGACGTCTCAACCTCATTCCGTACTTGGGATAACAGCTACATTAATAGTAAATCTGTAAATACCAGATAGTGAAGGTGGCTCAACGCTAATCTCCTTTGCGATAACTGCTGACAGAAATTTGTTTGCGGGTTGATACGTTTGAAGATGTTTCTAATTTGATTGCTGTTTTGGTTTTGCTATACTTCTTCCTTTTGTCATGTGAATTGTTCTTCAGAACTTTCGGACCCCTCATATTCAGCCTCTGATTGGTTCTCTTCTTTAACCTCTGATTGAGTCTTCATTCCAGTTCTTATTATTCTCTGGTTTTACCTCTGATTGGATCCTGATTCAATTTTCAATTGATTCAGATTCAGCCTCTGATGGGATCTCGGTCTCTGATTGGGTCTCTGGTTCAGCCTCAATGGATCTCTGGTTGAATATATGATTGGATCTAAAATTCAGCCTCTATTGAATTGAATCTAAATTCAGGTGTCCGTTGAATCTGATTCAGCCTTTTTAATCTGATTCAGCCTCTATTTTCCTTTCTTATAGTGATTGGATCTCAGGGTCTGAATGGATTCAGCCTCATATTGGATTTCTGATTCAGGCTCTGATTTTCATCCTCTGGTTCATATATCTGATTGGATCTCTGATTCAGCCTCTGATTGTTATCAATAAAAATTGGGTCTCTGGTTCAATGTTGATTGGATCTCTGATTCAGCCTCTGAATGGATCTCTGGTTCATTCTACTGATTGGATCTCTGGTTCAGCCCCTGATTGGGTCTCTGATTCAGCGTTCTGATTGAATCCTTTTATTCAAAAATGATTGGATCTTGATTCAACCTCTGATTGGGTCTCTGGTTCATGTCTGATTGGATCGCTGATTCAAAATCTGATTGGATCTCAGATTCAGCCTCTGATTGGATCTCTGGTTCAGCCTCTGATTGGATCTCTGATTCAGCCTCTGATTGGGTCTCTGATTCAGCCTCTGATTGGATCGCTGATTCAGCCTCTGATTGGATCTCTGATTCAGCCTCTGATTGGGTCTCTGGTTCAGCCTCTGATTGGATCCAATTTTCAGCCTCTGATTGGAAAAATGATTCAGCCTCTGATTGGATCTCTGATTCAATTGGATGATTGGGTCTCTGGTTCAGCCTGAGAAATAACTTGGATCGCTGATTCAGCCTCTGATTGGATCTCTGATTCAGCCTCTGATTGGGTCTCTGGTTCAGCTTCTGATTCGGATCTTGATGTGATTGTTAATTTTGCTGATGTTTGCTCCAACGTCGCTTTTTCTTCTTTTGGTTAGATGAATAGTTTTGAAACTCTCAGTCTTTCCATCATGGCCTTTGATTTCGATCTGAAAATGATATAACCATATATTCTCACTATACAGTATATAATTGTAAAAGAGAAAAATTTTGATGTCAAAATTTCTATTCAATGTATCATATTTTCCTAGTTTCACACATTCGTCGCAAAAATTCATTTTGATTCGGTTCTGGTTGTATGACTTTTATATAAATCCAAAATTTAATTCCTTTATATTTACTTGTTACCTCTTTAGCGATTTCCTTCATACGCTCTTTCTCTCCTCTGGTAGATGCTCTAAATAACTGATAGTGATCAACAATTTCCGCAAATCCACCAAAGTTTCTCAATCAGGAAGCTTATATAGTCTAAATGAAAACAAATACTGGATCACAGACACAACACATTTTCCTATTCGCCTTATCTATTTTTCTATTATTGTGAAATACAATAATTGCGTAACAAGACCAAAAAGTGTTTGGTAGGTTTAGTAGGTTTTCATCATTTACTATTTTAGATCTAGCTATTCAGATTTAGGACCTATCCATTCATTAAATTTTACTCATTCACCACGGCACAAAAATAAGTGTGGCCGCTGTATTGTCTTCAGACAGAATCAAGAAATCCAATCAGTAACGGAATCATAAGCTAAATATGGGCGTGGGAAAATCAAAAACTGGCCCACTCTAGATGAGAAAGGAGGACAAAAACAAACTGGGGAGGTTGGAAATATCGTTTTGGATCATAAAAAATGAAAAGCCGGATACAGGTCTAGAACGACACTTACTCGCATTAACTAGTTAAACAAAGACAGTCTATCTTAACCAAGGGATAGTTCAAGAGGACCCCTGAAAAAATTGTTAATGACCAAGTGAACTTTAATAAAATTTATCAAATTAAAATCCCTGTTTACATGAACCAAATTCTACTATTGTTTTTTGTGTGATGCGGCATTTTCCCTGGGCGGATTGACCGGCTTCTTCCTGTTTTTTTCTAAGATTCTTGGGATAAATTACAGAGAAAGGGTCCCAGGCCTACTCGGATAACGTTCTTGCTTTCCGCGGGGTTCCCAAATACGCAGAGGCAGGAACGACCAGAATATATTGTGATGCAGACGCTCCTTGGATTTTCACCATAGCCCTTGTTAGCCGGCGTATGTCAGACCTGTTTGGCTTACACCACCCACCGACTGTGAGGTACATACTGGACTTTGGGGCTTACAGTAGTAAAAGTTCCCAAGCGGTCCCCCATCTAAGTACTGACCTGGCTCTACGATGCTTAACAATGATGATCGAACGAGAACCGGTGTTTTCAACGTGATTTGACCATAAAAAATATTTTTATCCCACCTTTCACTATTTAAGTTAAACTTATATTATGCAAATTTGAATTTGTTTTTACGTCGACATTTTAAAATGCCCTTAATAAAAGTTCCATAATATTCACTTCCCTCTAACTTTTCAAATGTCGACAGTATAACTAATTCTAATTTCTATATTTTGGTCCTCCTATAACCTCTTTACACTATATTATAATTTATAAACATACCCGCTACTTTCATATCTCCCCAACACTCTTTCCATTAATCCCTTACATGCTTTTATCTATATATTTTAAATTTATTTTTAGACCCCCTTTTTACTCCTATTTTAAATTAATTTTTCATTCTTCATATATAACTTCAAATTAAAGTCATGAGTTTAATATTCGGATTTTAATTTTATAAATCTTCTTCCCTTTAAGTCCTGTCTGGTGCGTTTCGTCTGACTGAAACATTGAAATGGATAAATTCTGTATTAGTTTTTTGACTGGTAGTTTTTTTTTTTTTTTACTTTTGTATTCACAGTAAAATTCTACTTCCTCTCCGCTCGCTATCTGTATAGACACGAACTCAGTCCACACCGGGTTTGATAAAACAGACGACAGATATCCTCGTCTGCTGAAATATATTATTTCCTCTATAAAAAGTAATTTTGGATTTTATTTTTTATTTTATATATATATATATATATATATATATATATATATATATATATATATATATAAAAACAAGTAGGAATTTATTAAAAAGGTTCAATTCTATAACAAGATAAAAAATATTGGAAAAAGATCAAAATTGCTTGGGTTAGAAATATACCGTTCTGGCTTATAGAAATTATATCTGAAAATGAAGAAATTATATATTATTTTAATGAAATATATATGAATGAAGATATATATATATATATATATATATATATATATATATATATATATATATATATATATATCAATTAAAAATAATATAGACAAGTTTTGTCTATTTATTTTAAGTTCCTTTCATATTGTCTGATAAGCTTAATAACATTATCATTGAAAGACGAAAGGAAATCACCATATTGATACATGTTTAAATCCTATCTAAGCTTTCGGCTTACATAAGCCATTATCAAAGATGACAATTACTTTTTAATATATCAAACAATACACGGACGAAACAATAATGATAGTCTGTTTTTGTTGCATGAAAAATTTCAAAGCAACGACAAACTCGTGTATACGAGACGCGGAAGCAAAAATCGCATCGCAGCTCGTGACGTCACACATGACCATGCGAGAGTGAAAACGAGAAGTATTAAGTATGGGAAGTTGTTAATATGAACCAATTGCTTCTGTTATCAATTATCGGCATTTAAGAATAATTGTGGAGATTTCCTAGTTTATTTTGTTCAGCTTAGGTTTCAACAGATTTATGTATATACCTTCAAGAATTTTTAGTTTTTGTTTATTGCTTTCATGTTTAAGTATAGCTGTGTTTTCAACAAGGATTTTCTGGAATTGTGTACGCGGCCAGGCATGTTGTTTTAAATGCCTAAAAATGTTAGATTTATCATTCAAATTGCTGCCTAAATATACACTATATATATATATATATATATACGATAAATATTGGATATAATATATATTGATATATAATCTCCCAAAGGGCTATTACTTTTAAACTTGTTTTTTTTTCAAAATAATAAAAAAATAAAAGAATTAATTTAATATTTGTTCATTAGTTTTTTTTATTTTTACGTGACACGTTTAATGATTAACAGATTTAACCTCAAATATTTTTGGCAAATGTAAATATATTAGTAAAATTACTTTATACAGTATATATTTTTTGATTTAAAATGGGAAGCAACATATATAATATTTTGAATATATATAAATATTCTCGAATAAAATAAATATAAGGTTAAAAAAAAGGATGTTTTTGTTGATAACTATTTAGTTGGGAAGCAATTATATTCAAATATGTGTTTGTTATTATTCTACGGTAAATATAAGATAAAGTAGGATTTTTGATTCATATTGTTTTACGTGTAATGAATTAAGATTAATATTCAAATATTTTGAATTGTTCTCGACGGTAAAGTGTTTGTAGGTAAGATATGAATTTACAGGATTATATATTTTTTGAATGAAGCAATAGATAATATTAAATATGTGTTTTGTTTTTCACGGTAAAGTTGTAAAAAAATAATATTGTTTGATTGTATATCATGCCACGTGTAAAAAACATATAATGTTTAAATATATAATATTTATAAATAAATATATAAATATGATATACATATGTTTTGATTGGATACGTGCCAATGTAATGAAGCAAATTTATAATAATAACGACGGTAAATTCAAGGTGAGATACATATATTTTTTTCAGTTGCCACGTTAATGAATTTTTTTTTTAAATGGCTTTAACATTCTTTTATAAAAAAAAAAGGTAATTCATTCATTTTTGAACTAAAAGAATGAAGAACATATATTCAAATATTTTTATTCGATTTTATGATAAGTGTTTGACATTACAGTGTTGTTTTGTTGGATAAACTTATTTAAACAGATAATTTCAAATATCCTGATTCTCGAATTGAGTGATAAATGAGTTTCAGTTTGATGTTTTGATTGGATACGATAATCAAATGAATTTTTTAATATTCAAATATATAACAAACATTCTTTAAAGGTGAGCAAAATAAAGGATGTTTTGATTGGATACAGTGCCACATTTAATGAAGCAAAGTAATATTCAAAAATGTGTGGCAAACATTCTTTTTAAAAATTGTGTAAACTAAAGTTTTGTTTCTTGGATAAATGCCACGTTTAATGAAGCCAGATAATATTCAAATATGTAAGAAAACATTCTGGTTTTGTATTGTAAAAAAACAAAAAGACGTAATGAAAAATAAAAGGAAAAATTTGTTTGTTTTGATTATTCATTAAAGTATTTGTATTTTTCTTTATATATTGATTTTTATGTATTCGCAAGAGATAAGATAGATTCATGAATAATTTTTTCTCTATTTTTTTAATTTTTTTAATTTATATTTTTAAATCTAAACAATAACCTTTGCAGGGAGAAAAATATTTTTGCTCTACTATATATACTGCTCATCTACATTTTGATAATTTTTGTATCATATTTATATTCCCCCAGCAATAATATTTTGATATGGTCCTGGTGAAAATAGGGCTGATAATCCGTAAAAAAAATGACTCTATCCACTGACGATGATTGAGGGTATCTCAGATTCCAAATACCGATTTTCTTTGCTGATTATAACGAACAAAAGTTTTATATTTATTATTTACCTCCGTTCGAAATTAAATAATGGATAATTTATTTGAATTAATATTTCGGCCGTTGTTTTCAAATAAATTCTTTTTTTATTCTACCGAAACAGAATAGCCTTCAGAGACTGGACTTTCTCGTTCAACCGACGATGATGCTACGATCAAATTAAATGAATACTTTTGCAACTTGTTTACATCACCAAAAGTTAATTCCAACCTTAGTCGATCTCCGTTAGTATTTGGATTTGGCATCTCTTTGTATTTTCTTATGGTCAACTTCATGCAAATTCAAAATATGTTTCGGCGTTAATAGCTCACAAAAGGTTGATAAGCCGTAAAAATAAACTATTTAAAAAGGATTGAAAATCCGTAAAAAATAATAATAATAAAAAACATAAACAATTCATTAAAATGTCCCAGATTATCTGGCCTTTAAAATAATACACAGTTTATATTCATCTGAATCCCATTGAGCCGTGTCTGGACAACTCAGCTCAGGGATTAAATTCACGATTACTATGCTACCAAATTCACGAATCAACTCTGTCGCCCTTAGGTTAATGATCTTGTTCACTAGGCTCTTATTCCTCATCACAGTTTTATATACTAAGCTTCAAATTAATTCTCTTTCTGGTTCTTTTTCCCCGTCAAAAAAAAATTAATTTGAAAAAATAAAAAGTCGTTTTCTGAGCAATTTTTTTAAAATATAAAATTTGGCCCCTTTAATAAAAATACATTCTAAAAGTCGGAGCCAGAACGGCATTTTTAACGTTTGATTTCGGTTGTTAGCTTTCCAGGTATATGTATGTTCGGAAAATTGATCGGTGGTATTATCCGATCAGAGTCGTGGTTAACGGACCAAGACGTGATTTTCGATTTGTTTTCACGTATGTATACATGCATTCATACGTATTGTTAATTGTATTGTTACTGGTTCTTTGATAACGATGCATTTAGATCTTTTATTTTATACGCCCCTGTTAACACACACATATATATATATATATATATATATATATATATATATATATATATATATATATATATATATATATATATATATATATTGTTATATAGATAGAATTTAGAGAGATAAAACAGTTTAAATAAAGATGGGGTTTTCAAATGTTTGTTCGCATTTCAATCCTGAATTATTAGTTGAAGGCCACATATGAATGGAGTTCATTCATCAAAATATATTCCATCTTAATTTATTGTCTGCTGCTTTCGTCGTTCTAGGAATTATTCAATGTTTATTCATTGTTAGAGGCAAAAAAAAATTTCCACTCACTTTCAACCTCATCTCAAAACCTAACTCATAAAAATTCTATGCATTCTGATGGCTACAAGCAGATGGACTTTAGACAGATTTCTGAATGAAAATAATTCTGGCAGAATATTATTCAGGTTAATCCAGAAACGATTGGAAAACACATTTCTATCTATATATATATATATATATATATATATATATATATATATATATATATATATATCATAAATACTGTTTCCTATTCTCATCTGAGTTTTGAAATATAGATCTCCAGTGACAAACGAAAAAAAAATTTAAATGGTTTATTGATTGAAATAATCACGTTTTTTATGAAGAAATCTGCCTTTTGATTTTCCTAGCGTGATAATATGTGGCACAAGGCAGAAATGTTCAGGAGCACCCAATCCATTTCATTTACTTTTAACTCAGTCGTAATTCCTTACAAATTAAGCAGATGAAAAACCATTACACCGCCTAAGATGCCCAAACGCATATATAGGGAATTCCCAATATCAAAGATTGATCCTCATTTCTATTCTATCCTCTATTACTATTCGGTTCGTTTTTTTTCTATACTCTTTTTTTTATATTGCTATACTGTTTACTATTCGATTTAGTTTTTTCGATTAAGTATTATCAAATGATGTGTTGTTCGAAGGCGTCTTTACCAGTATTTAAACGGCGGTACTATTTTGTATTTGAAATTAAAGAGTCTCTACTACAACGAAAATTCCGAAAAATGGACGAGTATTCGTTGAAGATATCAAAAATATATAACGGCTGTTCGTTTATATATATATATATAACTAGTTAACAATGGATTCCCTAACCATTTTATAGACCATCAAATTAGATTATTTCTCCCCAATGTAAATAACAACGATTGTGAACGTACAGTTACAAAATAACAAATATTTTCTACAAAAACCAAATGCACATTAACTACAAACAAGATGAACCTTCACTTAGAAATATTATAAAGAAATACACTACCACAATTGGCCAGAATAAAAAAATTCAAATTAATTATCTACTACAAAAAATTTAAAACAGTTAACCGTATCCTCAAAAATAACAACACACCAGCAAAATCAAAATTATAACGAACGAACATTATCTATGAGTTCAAAGTCCCCTTAAGTATCAGTGTTCCTGATCAAACCGAATTCATAAATAATTACATCGGTCACACGACTACATGCCTAAACAGACGCTTTACGTTACACCTATTTGACCTCAGTTCTATTAGAATGCATTTAAATGTACACACAAACTTACCACACTCCATCCAAAACATATTAGTAGAAAATACGAAATTAATAACTTCATCCACACTTAAAAAAAGATTAAAAAATATGGAAACGTTAACAATAAAAAAAGAAAAAGCTAACAATTAATAATATTAACTACGAACACGGCCACAATGTTGTGTTCGGAAAATAAAACGTCTCTATAACACTAAAGACATTCACACAACCCAATTAAATTGAATAAATAAAATAATACTTGATAATGGCGAAAAGTATAGCTGAATGCGCATGGAATTATGGGAAATTTGGACACTTTCTACACATTCTGTGTCCAGAAAAGAAAACACTTGTTCGAACCCAAGAAAAATTAAATAAAAAGCTTAATTGTAGTACCTAATTAATTCGTCGTCTCTAATTAAACGTGTATAAATGAAGGATTGCTTTCTAAATACACAATATATATATATATGTGTGTGTGTGTGTGTGAACACAATACATATAGTGCATACAAATTTCATTAAAGCAACTGATATGGTTCAGGAGTTAATGTTTTTATTTAATTTTTCTTGTGTCCTTATAATTTTCTTCTTTTCTAGACATAAATTATGTAGAAATTGGTTGAAATATTTTCTATGTTCGAGCGCTTTCGGTTATACGGGATGATTTCTAGTTGAGGTTGTTGAGATTTGTTTTGTTTTTATTTATTAATAATGCTTCTATTATTCTTAGCTTTTTCTTTTTACATGTGAATGAGGCTTTAATAAAATAATATCAACTGTGAATACGGCCACAATGTGCTGACCCTGTTTAGAGAATGAAACTTTCCTATAACTGCAGATATACACATAAAACATTCCATGCATTCAGTTTAAAGGGAAAATAAAAACTTTATTATTATATTTATATATTATATTATTATTATTATTTTTATTTTCTTTGATTTCTGGCGTTTACATTTTCTTTCCGAGTCCCTTAGGGACCTAAGGTTAGAAATGGCATCATGACACTTTCCACTGACAAAAAAAAAAACATAGATAAAAAGTCCCTTCGTAAAAGTGTGGGCTGTACTTGTCAGAAACAATTTTTTGTATTTCTTTAAGGCATGGGTTTCCAGGAATCCCTTCAATTAGTCTACTGGAATCTTTTCCAACCAATCCTAGGGCTCCAACTACAACAGGGATTGTTGATGTTCCCATATGCCACATTTTTGAGATTTCTATTTCAAGGTCCTTGTATTTTGACAGCTTTTTGAATATCTTCAAAGATACATTGCAGTCAGCAGGGACTGCCATATCAATAAGGAGGCACTTTTTTTGTTTGTGGTCTTTAATAACAATATCTGGGCGGTTGGCCTTGATTGTTCTGTCAGTGTGTATTGTGTAGTCCCATAGAATTGTAACAGGTCTTATCTCCGTAACCGGGTCTGGGTGGTGTTCATACCAGTTTCTTTCAGTTTCCTTCCCGTAGAAGTTGCAGATTTTCCAGTGCAGATATTGGCCCACTCTGTCATGCCGGGTTTTATATTCAGTGGGTGCCAATATCGTGCAACCTGATACAAGATGATCGATTGTTTCGGGATATTTATCACAGAATCTACATTTTGGGCTAACACAATATTATAGTATATGTGCTTGATAATTCCTAGTTATTATTATTATTATTATCATTATTATTATTATTATTATTATTGTATTGTCTATTATTATTTTGGTACTTCATTTATCTCAATCCATAAAATGTTCGATCATATGATGTTTATGCATCCAACACAAATATATATACGCTTAAAATTGCAAATAGCATCTTTTTTGCATCAGTTTTCAGTTTTACTATACTCCTCCACCCTAACACAAGAGCAAGAGCAATGATCTCAACTCACAGTTGAATTGGCTAGATATAATTGTATGTTCTTTCTTCTTAATTAATATATTTCTTATTGTTCACTCTCCATAATAATATTTCTCAGATTCTTTTACACACAGTAATCCCTTGCGTGTTAGTGGCTTTAAACTTCTTGCCTGAGTTGAATGATTAAAACAACAGCAACAACAACAAAAACGAAACTTTATTTGTGCTTCCGTCTAATGTGTTTGGTATTCAGATTGTCACGAACGTGCCTATACAAGTCTGTTGGTGTTTAACCATTACAGTTAATAATTTTAACACAGAAATCATCAACAATAACGTAACATAAACATTTTCAGAAACATACGTGTATATTCGGCAGGGATACAGACTATTTTCTGAATTATTTTGTTTCCAGGCATCAGAGAGCTCCTCGAAAATTAATTTTGAAAAATATACATGCGTCCATAGCTACACCTAAAAATGTGGTAATTTTAAAATAAAATAAAAGATTACGTGTTAACATCAGCTTCAATCAAAAAAAGAATCTGAAGTTAATACCGGTCCTCATATGGCATCTCGGCTTCTAACATCCGTAACGTAGCTTCTCTGTGCATTTTCTATAAATACATTCATGATAATGATTCTAATAAACTTTCCGATTTTGTATCTAGATTTACGAATTTAAGCGCAGTATTTGATTGGTGGCAAGGTCTCATTATATTGCAGTTAATATGAACGTAACCTTAAGTTAACCGAAACTTCTATTTCAAAGGGTTCTTCTACAGCACATCTCGTTCATGGAACACGTTAAAAAAACAATAATGGTATTGGTGATACATGTCTTACTAATTAACCCATAGCTGTGAGGGAGAAGTGATGAGTTCATACATTTCTTAAGCGTATTTGCACATATGTGAATATAACGAACGAGACAAGAATTGGAACTTGGCTTTACTATGAGCACACACGTACATTCAAAAGCTTACAGAGCTTGGTATTCACATGGGGTCACCAGTCTACGTACTGCCAGGCTGGATTTACTTAATTTAGTTGATCGTTCGAGACCCGATGTTTCAATAAGATATTGCCTTAATTGGAGAGTTTAATTGAATATTAAGTGAATATAATTTACTCCGGCGATTCACCTGCAATAAATTTCGCCTCTTTCTCGATCAAACATACACGAATATAATTCTTCTTTTTCTGTAGATAGATAGATAGATAGATAGATAGATAGATAGATAGATAGACTGAAATAAAGTGATAGCTTGGAAACCTATATATATATATATATATATATATATATATATATAGAGAGAGAGAGAGAGAGAGAGAGAGAATGGCAGGAATAAAGTGATAGCTTGAAAACCTACCACACACACACACACATATATATATAGAGAGAGAGAGCGCGAGAGATAGAGAGAGAGATAGATCTACCCTTTGTTTCCCAGCGGACAGCTTGAAATAAACAGAACGAGCAGGAAAAAGTGAAAAATAAAATAAACGTGTGTCTGGAATAACAGTGGGCGAGTCTGAGAAGATCTAAATCTAAATAGCCGGGCACGCACGTCTATTCGGGAGGTGAGGGTTATTGTGTGTTTCATTTTATTCGATGATCACCCGAAAATTTTATTACGATTATAGACTTATAGAAATTCTTTTCACCAATTTGAACGAATTTTTTTTGGCTCCTTTGAACCATTCTGTCACACTTACAGATATTCTCTCTTTGACTCTCGTTTTAGGCTTTTTTAGTATTTGGCCTTGTCAGAAGCAGCTATGTGGTATATGTGAAGTCTGTCACTAAACATCGTCCAGCTACACCTGTGTTAAAAAAAGGTAAGCCTATGGCATTTTGAAGCACTTGAGATTCATTCTCGGGGCAGTATCTCCCCATTTCATCAAAAATATAGGTTATGGGTTTCCAGGACGTCATTATTACGCTGGCAGAAGGCACTGGGAAATTTCAATCTTTGTCCACACTTAGGGCATGTGTAAGTCCAAATTAATTCGAATTTTTGTTGTGCTTGCCCTCTTGAAAAGCAAATCAATAACTCTCCCTGGTTTTTGTTGGGTTCGATTGTGTTTAGTAATCAGACAGGACAGGACATAAGTGGAGATTTCAACTACAAGGCATAACTTAATGGCACACCGATGTGTGTATTAAAAACCTATGCGACTGGACTATATTTACGACTTTCAACAAACATGCCCAGTTGAGCGCGTATACGGTAAATTGACCTTGTCATATTTCCTGAAAATTATAATTACTGTATTTTGTCTTCAAGTGAGGTTTTATATAAAGCGAGTTTGTCTGGTCTACAAAGATGAGGCGTTAATGATGGCGTTGTACTGAATAGAAGAGGTATGTGTAGTCGAACTAAGGTTAGATTGCCTTTTTCTTTTTTTTCCTAAACATTTGCTTACGCTTCAACTAATATGATTTATTATTTGCATTTATGTAACTTTATTTTACTTTTCCGGTCCGTATAAGTTACCATGTAATAATTTTTCCTGGTTACATTTTTTTTTAATGTTTGTATTTAGAATTATATATTTTGTGCCATTCCTTGGCATTGTTTTCTGTCTCTAATAATATGCTTTGTTAAAATTAACCAGCTGTCTGAATATCAAAATCTGCACTTACGCCAGTTCAATTCTTTTATGAATGCTTACCATATCTATGTTGCCATATCCATCGTCTGTCTTTCTCAACCCTATTGTCTTATTGTCCTTTGTCCTCAATCATATTTTCTTCTTTTTCTTTTTTTATGAATGCTTACCATATCCATGTTGCCATATCCATCTTCTGTCTTTCTCAACCAGTTCAAATGGTCATTATCTGGTCAAGCTGGAAATTGGTACGAAACCTTGGCTCAAAGTTTATTGCTACGAAATAAACTCAAAATATTCGCGAGATTATATAAGGGAGATTTCTCAATATTGTCGCCATTATATAATACCTCATATGCAGCCATATATTACTTGCAACTTAATCGCTTTTATTTATTTATATTTACTCTTTTCTATTTTTTATTTATTTATATTTAGTCTTTTTCTATCTCGTTTTCCCGCATTAGCGTTCCGCCCCTTGACCTGGGGAGTCTTGGTTCCCTCTCTTTGCTCAAGGTACACCACTGCTGCTACAGCTGCAGTACATGTGGTACCTCTCCAACAATCAGGGTTTATTGCCATCTCTTACGTCCATGCTACAAACCCATTCAGTTTTCCTCTACTTCGAGTGGCTCTTCAGCATTCTATTGATTGAACATTTACCAGAAAATAATTTTACAAATTTCACCAATTTCTTATTATATATATATTGTTGGCACCTGTTTAATCTTTTGTATTAAATTCTTTATCATCTTTTCATTCTTTCTCTCTTTCTCTCCTTCCGTAGACATTACTGGTAATAGCGAACAATATAACGTTTACCAACATCACTTGTGAACCGAGACTTCTGGGAATATCAGGTCCACTGTCGTTCAAGAAATCAGGGATAATTTGTTCTGTTAAACTCGATTATGGCAAAGCTGGTGCTTGTATGCATCAGAAGTGCGGTCCATGTGGAGGAATAGTCGAGATCGACTTGCAAGGAACAGGATTAGTTGTTTTGCCATCGGTAAGGAATTTGGTCTAAATTTTCGAAAAATATTGAAGCCATGAGATAACCAAAATAAATACAAACAAAACTTAATTTTTGCAATATATTAAAACCAGAATTCTAATTATGAATCACCAGAAACAAAATATGCTTCTCACCTCTGTACAGCAACCCAATTCAGTAATCCTCTACCCGAGTGACTCTTGTTCCTTGTATTGAGTTACAATTTATCATAAACGGTTTAAATGCTCATTCGTCAATGTTTGATTTTGTATATTACCAGCTGTTGTTTATTGTATTCTTAAATTGTGCAAAGCTATATTTTAAAAATGATATAAAAGTTTGTCATCAACAATGTCCACATTACGAGCAATCGACCCTCCTTTTTTCAAAGCACTCTTTAAATACGATTTTTAAAGATTTAGAATAGGGTCAATAATATTTGTAACCATTAATCAAGACTTAATTATGTTTTCTTTCTTTTTTTCCTCTCCTGTAGACTTTACGGATAATAGTGACCAATAGAACATTTAGCAAATTCAGTTGTGAACCGAGTCTTCTGGGAATATCACATGAACTGTCGTTAAATACATCAGGAAGAACTTGTTCTGTCAAACTCGACTATGGCGTAACTGGTGATTGCTTAGATGTTTCGTGTCGTCCCCGGAAAGGAATTCTCAAGATCGACTTGCAAGGAACAGATTTAATTGTTTTGCCATCAGTAAGTAATTCTTTCAATATTTTCGAAAATCTAGAAGCCATGAGATATCCAAAATAAATACAAATAAAACTGTATATCTATGCATTGAATGGAAAATATTAAAATCAGAATTCTAATTATGAATCACCACAAAATCTGTGTACAATTTTTAAAAGGTTAATCAATAAATAAGTTCTTACCTAATTGTTAGGTCATAATAAAAAGTAACTTTTACCAGCATCAGTTGTGACCCAATATCAGATCGATTGTCG
>CAHIKZ030004963.1:0-16626 GCA_903632075.3 Acanthosepion pharaonis | reverse complement strand
GCCTGGTGTGCAAAATGAGTAAAGGAAAGAAAAAAGAAATGACTGCACTAATACCTTTTAATCTAAGAAAAAACATGGTCTTGGAGCCAGGAGAATTAGTGAGAGTGGTTGGGTGTATGCAAATTTATCGTGAGATCAGCTAGGCCTAAAACAACAAAATGCTCGAAAAACAACAAAATGAACGTGGTACTACATATACAGAGAAACATTGTTGGGAAAGCAAATTACTTGGGGGTCAGTTTCACACAGGTGTTAGGTAATGACCATTGTCAGAATGAGTTATATCTGTCTCCAATTTCTGTCAGGTGCAGTACACTACCAATTTCTGCCAGTGTACTGTTCTTCTTGCTGTTTTAGATGTGGAAGAGCATATTTTCTCATGCCAGGATAGTCTCATGATTTTTGAACCATTTCACCCCAAGCAAGGATATAAAGCCACTATGATACAATGGGTTACTAATTGTGAGAGAATAGGAAAAAGAAAAATTATTAAGATGCAGAACAATAAAAGAGGGATCAAGAAGATAGTAGATAATGATTGACATTGCATTTAAATTTTTGAAGATCAAAAAAGTTGACTGGAAAGCAAAAAAGCTAGAAAAGAATTCAACAAGTGAGAGGTGTGAGAAAAGTATTAGCATACATCTACATCTAGCAATTTCAATTGTAAAATGATGAGACTTTGCTGCCAATCAAGCACTGTGTTTAAATTCATAAAGTCTTGGTACTATAGAGGAAAGTTAATCAGAACAATTACCATGAAAGTATTCATAGAAAAGGCACAGGGAAGCTATATTAAAGTGGTGGGAAAGTGACTGAAGCCAAGATGCTGGGTCAGGACAAATAACATTGCATATTCTTCTTTGGATTTAAGTGAGATTTTTTAAATATATAGCACTAGCACTAGACTATGTGTGGCAGAAATACTCAAGCATGGACAAATAGTAGACTTATAAATATGTAAGATAGATTCTGGCAAGAAAAATTGTCTAGCATGACACTATGAACCTACTTTTCTAGCAGCAGATCTAGCAAATGATTCAATATAATCTTTTCACTTCATGTCAGTGGAAAAACGTTACTATGAGAAGGTACATTTGGTCACTCTCCTGGAGGCTAGCAGCCATGCTGATGGAAGGCAGAAAAAAAGATGATTAATAAAGATTTATCAACTAATGGTAGATATTCAACCTCCTTCTTTATTAACTTGTTTATGGCTCCCAGGCTAATCTATCTGCTACATTTTTAACTGATTTAACCAGCATCACATTCACAGACAAGCAATTCTTTAGACTCTTCAAGTATATTCAGGTTATGGCCATATCATGTTGAAACAGTTTTAATTCCAGTCATGTTCATTATATTGAATTATGCAAAAATACCTTTGGGAAAGGTATGGATTCACCCCCCCAGCTATAAGTTAATTAGTAGGATTTGTACTGGTAAATCATTATTTCCAAAAAGTTCTAACAATCTAAAAATATTTTCTAGTTTTAACCTTTGCCACACTGCAGGTGACAATAGTTGCCATAGAATTCTCTCCCTTTGCTGCTTTAGGCACATTCTGTCATCTTGAGATGGTTACTATAAATAAATACTTGTCAACTGTTATTTCCAGTATTTTAAGCTGGAAATCTACTACTGCTTTGGAACAAGGCTAAACTTCCGTTTTCCAACACCATTTTAAATTCTGCTATACTCTACATGAGGTGTAACATCGATTAAACCCACATTAATTTTTTTTATTTTTTGTTTTCAACATCAAACCATGCATGCAAAACGTAATGCATTACATCAAAAATATTACTCCTTTATTCTTTTATTAGTGTACAAAAAAATTAAAATCTATATGCACAATACAAAGAAAATTTTATAACAATTTTAAAACAGTAGGTGTTCATATTTTTAACCTTAAAAAAAAGCAGAGGTAGAGGGAACAATTCTAGAAAGAAAATGGTGTGGTAAAGGTTAAATAACCCATAAAAAAACAACTCGATCAATCAAGTCTACCCAACCTTCTCTGTATCAATTTTAGTGGTCTTAATGTGGTTAGAGCATTTGAGATCTAGTGGTACATACAAGGATTGATCTGTAAATGTAACACTTTGGCTTAACATTGAGGGCCAGGTTGATGTCCTTATATCATAGGATCAAGCACACCTAGATTGTTATGTTGGGTGTCATTCAAAGAGTCAAAACCTTCCAGCACATTTCCTCTCTTCTGGCATTGACCCATATTTTAATTTTCTCTACCCATCTACACAAAAGTCTTTTTGAGCAGGGATGTCTTGTCTCTCTCAGCATTTGTTTGAGAGAGTCTCTGTGACTTTATCATTCCAGCTGAGTGTATTTGCTCTTTTAATTCATTTTACCTGTTGCAATACAAAAAATAGCCAAATACTGAAAGGTGCCTGAAATGTTTCTTGCATAAAGGTACCCAAAATATTTCCTTCACAGGGAGAAAATGTTACACTGTGACAATGTTGGGCATGACTGGAACTAGACTTCCTTGTTTTCACATTTAGCCACCATGCTTACCCCAGAAATCCAAGCCTAACACTTGTTCTCTCAGCTTTGCTAGGACAGACATTTATACTGGCTCTAAATGCATCAACACTTGAGGTTTCTGGAGTTTCTCACTTGATGCAATGAAGCCCTCTGGTTAGATTTGCTGTCTGGAAATTTTACCTGAAATAGCTAGTGATGGTACTTTGTAATTTTAACCTCCATTCTTTTGTTTTGTTGACTAACATAACAAGACATGATACTGAACTGAAACCTGATTCCTTGATTATGGTGCTTTTCTGAGGTGAAGTAATTTGTTTATATGGCAAGTTAAGGCATTGAGTTTCAATGACAGACAACTGAAAAAGTGTTAAGCTACTTTTTTTTGTCAATGTTTTCTCTTTTTATTATTACCCATTGACAATGCAATTTTTTTTTTTGCTATCCTTTATTATTTTTCTTGTTTTAAAATATCTACTTTTATTTCTATTATTAAATTTTGTACTCCTGCTAAAATATTTTATGTATTTGTCTAATCAATCCAACTTGTGATAGCATAACAACTTCTGACTTGGTTAAAAGATAATGTGTTGATAAATAGTTGGAGAATTCTCAAGATATTTATTGGCAGAATCTTTGTCTTGATTATTATTCTTTTGATATTGATATTTAACATTTTTTCCTTTTCTTTTATTGTTCCTTTTCCTTAATATTTTTTGTTTTCCTTATATTCTCTAACACTCAGTATGTTTTAGTGGCTTTATTGCCTTGGGAATGAAATGATTAAAAAAATATACTTTTTATTCTCTCTAATAGTATTGCTCTGACTTGTACTTTTTTCGCTGTTAGTTTACAGATTGTTTAAATAAAGCATTTAAAATGCTAAGTTTGGATTGTTTTCCTCTAAAATATTTCCAAGAAAATTCAGATCTCATAAAATCTTCCATTTGTATTTTTTAATGAAATTAAATTACATAGTGGAGAAAATTTTTTTGGTGAAATGACAAAGAATGAATCTATTGAATGGAATTTACAAATTCATTGATGTGAATTACTTTAATTTTTTTGTGAAGTGAACACACTTAAAAAACGAAAAAAGTACCATAATATTGATTTAATCTTCTTACATAATGTTATAACCCAAATACTGTGTGCCAATCAGTACTGACTGGTGTTGGTTGAATCTG
The DNA here is from genome assembly GCA_903632075.3 of Acanthosepion pharaonis. Classification (NCBI taxonomy): domain Eukaryota; kingdom Metazoa; phylum Mollusca; class Cephalopoda; order Sepiida; family Sepiidae; genus Acanthosepion; species Acanthosepion pharaonis. Next base: position 12,934 of record CAHIKZ030004963.1, on the reverse strand, counting down.
CAGCATACAAGACTGCATTACTATGAAGAATGTTGAATTGCAAAGATTGAAAAACAAAGAATAAGAGTGTCATTTTCAACTTAGCAGTTTGTTTATTGGAGTTGAGCAGAGTTACTTGAGCTGGACTACTTTTTATTTAGTTGCAGTGTCAGTTCACTTTATTAACTGAAAAAGAAAGAATGAACATAAAATTGAGTACCTTCCAGTTTGTAGGATGCACACCAATATTGACATAGAAAAAGTTTTGGAAAAAAGAAGGAACATAAACTTAAGCCATAATAAAATAACATATGAAATGTTGGGTCAATTTTTTGAGATTTTGCCTTTGGGAGAATGGTTAGGGAAAATAGTATGTTAATGTTTTGGAAGCAAAAAACATGTAAAAGACTTCCGTAGGGTTTTTTTTTTTTTTTTTTTTTTTTTGGGACATTTAGCATCATGTTTACATTTTATTTGAATTTATTTTTGTGCTGTATAAAAATTTTGGCCATATTGGGTTTTGTGTTTTATCCCAAATTTTAAAATCCATAAGTTTTATTTTGATGTCTGTTTTAATTTAAACTATAAAATTTATCATTAAGAAGAAATGATAAAAAGTGTTGACCCTACAACTCACTCAACACTGGGTTGATCTTGTGACTTGTCACTCTAGAAATGCTTCTATATATCGAGGTGTCTTCTGTTTGTCTAAGTAGTGAGATTATATTTGTTGCTGGCTTGCTAGACCTGTCATGTAGCTTACAACACCTGGCATTCTCCAGTAGTTACAAATTGGTGTACTGACCAGGTTCAACATTGCTTAACTTCAGTAAGCATACAAGAACCTGTGTTTTAACATGATTTTTTCATTTCTTTGTTACTCTTGATCAGAATTCTTGAAATCAAATACTTTATGACCATTAAGGTAACTATTATGAAGTCAGGATAAAAATATCAATTCAGATGAGAGCCCCCCCCCACTTTATCTGTCATAACTTCCATAAAGGGATTGATGCCGAAATTGTCCACTCCCCACTTTGCATAATTTCTTTATTTGGTTTAGCCAATTGATAGATGAGGTTTTGGCTTGGTTTCTTTAATGGCATATGAACACCTTATGGGTCATTTAATGCCAAAATTTTATTTTCTTGTGAGCTTTGGTATTTTTTTTTTTTTTTTTTTTTTTTTTTAAACGAAAAAAAATAAGTGAAAATGTAAAAGAATTTGTAATAATAGAAAGCTTATCTTATGATCTGCATTTTGCTTAGAATGTGACAAAAAATTGATTATAAAAATGTTTATATAACAAAGAAATATTGATGCCTTGTTAGGGGTTGAAGTAGAGGTGGGAGTATGTGGGATGAAAGAGTCTTTAGCTCAGCTTTATTGCATGTATAATCTTTTATGGTGGCATATGACATCGACTGTATGGAAACAACAGATGCTATTTGCCTGAATGAATTTATTTACTATGTTCAACAGCTGATATACTTTGAGAGAAGACACACACAGATAAAATCAAATTTCACCATCCTGAATGTGTTTCAATTTATACCAGATTAAATGTACATATCTGGGTTACAATAAATGATCGCATATACAGATCAATTTGTGTATGGGTTAAAAGAAAAGAAAACAAAACACTTCCACTTCCTATTTCTAGACACTCTTCTAACACTCTTTGGAGGTTAAAACTCACCTGTGCTCTTATATGCAGAAAGATAGAAAATAGCATTCTGCAGTACATTTCATGGCTCTTGCATCTGTTGATACAATATAACAATCATTGTAGGTGGGTTTTTTTATGTGGTGTAATGGTTAGCAAATTTATCTTGCTAGATCAATTATGACTGAGTAGTAGGTCCAATCCTCACTCAATGCCGCACACTTCAGCCTTGTGTTTAGAAAATCATCATTGTAGGTGAGCGAAGCAAATGAGTTGGGTGTTATGTCACTGGGGGATTAGTCTGGTGGTTGCACTGATCAGTTGTCAGATATGTTGAAGAACATAGCCGTCATGTGATCAGGTATTATTCTTCTGGGGTAAATCAGCAGTATTTAGAATTCTAATTTTCACACACACACACTATATATATATATATATATATATATATATATATACACACTCACTTCAGCAATAAGGAAATATTTGATAATAATAAAATTAAATATATAAAAGCATTAGAACTAAGCAAGTATAAAGTAAATATAGAATATTCAGAAAAAAAAAATAAACACACAATAAGGTGTTATGGTTTGACCCTCTTATAATCGTAATGTTCAAATTAATATTGGAAGAATTTTCCTAAATTTAATTCATAAGCACTTTAATCACTCTGCAGCATTAAAGATTTTTAACAAAATAATGCAAAAATCAGCTATAGCTGCATCAGAAACATCATCCCATGATAACTGTATTATGCTAAACAAATAAATCTCCAAAAAACAACAATGTTAATCAATTTACTAAAATAAATGCAACTGCCAAAAAAATATGCCAGTCGCTTAAATGGTCAATGTATGACTGATAATATTGTATACCAAGCTAGCATACATTCCAGGAATGATGTCAAATTTTATATTGGTTCCACTAAAATCCTTGGAAATTTTGTTTCTATCATCATTGAATGGCTTTAGGCAATGTAAGATAAATGAATAGCACTGCTCTCTCCAAACATTTCTGACAAAGAATTGTGGTCATACACCCATTATTACGTGGGATATTGTAGTTAAAACCAAGTCTTACAATGGGAAAAGTGATAGCTAATTTTTCTTCAATAAAATACATCTATCTTAAAACACTTAAATAACCCTAACTTATTAAATGAGAGAAATGAATTGATTGTCACATATAGGCATAAAAAATAAATACCTGTTGAAATACGTTCATCCAGATTAATTTCTACTGTTGATTATAACCTTTCCTTTTTATTTTCTTCTGTTATGTTGAGTATATATAAATTTTTTTTTTAATTTTTTTTTTTAATAATAATCTTTAAAAATATTTTTAGGTCAGTTTTTTATATATATATATATATATATATATATATATATATATATATATATATATAGTTTTTAAAAAAATAAAAACCCATTAATCCCCATATAATATATGGACTATACCAGTATTACGTAAACCAGATATTTTTAAAACTTAAACTATATAATGGTCAGTTTCTATCTAGCTCCTGAAGATTGCATTGTGCATAAAACTACCAGTTAGGAATAATATGTATGAGACAGAACCTGGGACGAGCACAACTGGTCGCGACTTGCCTTGTCCCCGCCAAAAAAGAGCCCGTATTTGCTTAGCATGTAAAGCTACTGCAGTTGAAAATGGGGAGAAAAAAGCACTTACCGCTCTGACGTAATCCATCCTCGGCCAGATAACATAAAGATATTTATTGTACAAAGTACAAATTTAACACAAAGGCCGAAATGGGGGAAAGGGGGAAAAGGCTGGTCATCTCTTGTCTTAACTTTAAACTTAGCTAGCCACAATCACTGACCCAAACATACAAACAATGTTCCTTTCACCAAAACAACACATCCATTACGTACCATTCTTACTACATCCACCAAAATGCCTCAGAGTCTCTATGGAGTTCTAACTAGTCCCCATATATACAACACATGTGTCTGTGGGGGGAGGGGAATAAGATAACAATCTAAAAAAACCCCAATGAATATTTACAATGAATACAAAACTATATACAAGAAACTAAACAAAAATTTTTGTTAGTAGTAAAACCCCCCACAGCCCTAACTGTGGCAGAGACATCAGTTAACTGGACGAAAACAATGCGGGTCTTAAAACAGTTAATATAAAACATTCATACCATCCATGCGCTCACTACAAACACGCACTCAATCAAACACAACAACCAATACGAAAGACATACTCGAAACGAAAGGCGACCCGCACCCACCAGAGAACTGATACCCCTAACCACCTAACGATGGGAGGGATGGGGAATTAAACAAAAAGGAAAAAATAGGGCCAGAAAAAAAAAAAAAAGGGGGGCCAATGAGCATACACACCTAGCTAAGTTAACATGAAAAAAAAAAGAAGAAAACTAACTAAAACAAAACTGACCTAAACTAACCTATACAGGGAGGGGTAGCCAATGTTCACCCCAGCGATCCCAAAATTCTTAATGCCTAACCGGCATCAAAATGCCACTCAAGTCAGCACCTTTCACTCTGCAGAGACGCGCAAGACTCACCCACCTTTCGCCAAATTCCAATGGATGGAGTCGCTTCCTTTCCGTCCTGATCTTGACTTTAAGCTGATGCTTAAGAACAAGATCAGTTGGGAAGAGGAAAACTTCGCGCCCATGAAATTCCTTCTGTCGCGTCGTCCATATCACGACTCGCATAACACCCAGTAAGCACAGGAACACATAGTGCTCAGCCTTAGTCAACGGTGGCACTATATTGCTACAGACGGAACTGGCCTCGAGGACAAAAAACTTTCCACGCAGCATGCGAACCATGATATCTTCAATAAACTTGCACAGCGGGCTACGACACTACAATGAAAGAAGGCGTGACCTATGGTCTCCACCTCCCCACTGCAGCGAACGCAGTTTGGCGACTTTGCCAAACCCATGAGCGAAGTCTTTTGGCGACCCAGAGGCCTCGAATCACCAGCCAGGTGAGCGATGCCTCGGGATTAGTGAGACACTTCAACCCGGGCGCCCAGGCCGTGCAGCGAGCCTCCCCTTCGTCAGACCGAGCTCGCCTATCAAATCATCTCGAGCGTTCCCCTAACTAACACCTGATATAATGCCTTACGAGACAACGGCCGGACGTCGGAGAGGCCATCCTTCGCCCGTAAGAGTCGCTTGAGGGCAATCCGACATTCACGATAGAAAGAGCCCTCGCATCGAGGGAGTACGAGCGGCCTCCTCCTCCACGAGCGCACATTTCTCAAGGATGGAAAATGTTTACGGGCGTCTTCCTTCCAGAATTCGCCGTTCTCATCCAGTTGCATACATCCGGTCTAGATAAGTAATGCGAAGCGTATGTTGACGAGTCTCAACGCAAGGCACCCCAGACCGCCATCAGAGGGATGGAGGTAACCAGATCTCGCGACTGACCACGGCAGCCTTGCCTCCCCACAAGAAGGAGAACAAGAGCCTTACAAACGCCAATAAAATGTCAGACGGGAGTGGAAGCACAGAAAGTCGGTAAAGGAGAATCGGGTAGATGTGCGAGGCACATACTTCCGCCCTCCCCTTCAAGGAAAGATTCCTCCGAGTCCAGACGAACTGCGAGCTCGGCCTTCTCGCACCTCCGACCAATTCATTTCCAACTGGAGGTCGGGACCGAACCAGACGCCGAGTATCTTGACCGGCCCGTCCGTCCAGAGGAAAGATCCGGGAAGAGAAACTCCCTTCCACGAACCCAACCGCAAGCCAACAGACTTATCGCGGTTGATCTTGGCCCCCGCCACCGTCTCATAACCCTTGATTTCTTTGCTGACTTCGTTAATTTCGGCCCTACTCGACACCAGAACCGAAACGTCATCAAAATAGGCGGAGTACCTGGCCGGGTGGTAGCACCAGGTAAGGAAATTCCGCGAAGGACCGGAATCGTCTTCAACTTACGCAGGAAAGGTTCCAACGCAAGAACGTACAGCAATGGAGACAGCGGACAGCCTTGACGAATGGAGCGAGACAACATGAAAGGTTTCGATCTTACCCCATTCACTTCTACCAGCGCACCGGGGACGCATACAGCAGTCGGATCCAAGTGCGAAAAGTGCGGCCCGAAACCGGCGGCCGAAAGAACAGCCTCCAGAAACCGATGGTCAACCCTATCGAAAGCCTTGGACTGATCTAAATTGATCAGCGCGGCATCACTGTCGACTTTCTCGATGATCAAGCGAACCAAATGAAGGTTGTCCTGAATAGTCCTGCCCTTCACAGCACAAGTCTGCTCGGGACCAATCAGACTAGAGAGGACAATCTGCAAACGGTCAGCTAAGACCTTGGCTAAAATCTTCAACTCTGTATTTAACATCGTCAAAAGGCCGATAATTATCTATCCCATCCCCACCGTCTTTCTTCTTGCGAAGCAACAGATCACACCCCTGGTGAAGCGTTGAGGAATAGACCCCTGCTTCATCCAGTTGTTGAAAATCAGTGCCAGCAGAGGGACAAAGACGGGCGACTGCCTCAAGTACATTTCATAGGGAAGACCATCTAATCCCCGGAGTCTTATCCAGGCCAACCTGCTTCAGCGCATCCCAGATCTCAGACTCTGTTATGGGTCCCTCGCACCTAGCCGCTTCAGCCGCCTCAAGGCAGGAAAGTCGGCTAAATAGGCATCGAACTGAGCAGAGCTCAGACCGGGCTCCTGGTAAAAAAACTCCTGAAAGTAGTCACGAAAAGCCTCGCAAATGCCCGCGTCTGTAGTCACAGTCCGCTTATCCGGCAATGTGATGCTCGCGATATGCCGACTAGTTGCCCTACGAGCTTCCTCTGAACGCAATGACGCGGCCATATTCGTAGCCTCACAAGACATTCTTTTTATCCTAGCCCTAACTACTAGAGCTTGATCCTTCTTGATAAGCAAGGAGGCCAGCTCCCACCTTAGCTACGGCTATGTCCCCCAACCACAGCCCCCATCAATTCTCACTGTAACATTAGTAAAAGCTGATCCTGGAAATCTTGCTCACCAAACAATGATGCATTCAATTTCCAGTAACCAGCCATCTTTTTAGGCTTATTTAAGTTTACCCAAAAACCCAAATGAGCCTATGATCTGTGTAAACTATCAAATGAAAATTTGGACAACCTAAGAGCTCTACATCAACACTTTTAACTAAGACTTGATAAAGGTAACTAGAACATACTACTGAAGGTGAGCTGCCATCATTAGTCCAAGTTCACACTACCTCCCAAAGTTGCTCATTATGATACTTATTGACAAGATCAAACTTGTTGATAAAATCCTGAAATGGCTTCACATCTGTGTTGTTAGTATCAAATTTTTCCTCTATATGATCTAAATCCGGATCAAGGATGGCATTCCAATCACCTACTAAAAATATCCAACAAAATGTTGTCAAAAACAGATCAATCTGCCAAAATAAATCAGGACACTCCATATGTTTATTGGGCACATAAACCCCAATGAGACAAAGAGCTTTATCCTTTATGGTAATATCCAGCACACAAAGCTTGCTGACCAGATCTGCAAAGACAAGAGCACACACTGCATCCAAAGACAAGAGCACACACTGCATCCAAAGACAAGAGCACACACTGCATCCAAAGACAAGAGCACACACTGCATCCAAAGACAAGAACACACTGCATCCAAAGACAAGAGCACACACTGCATCCAAAGACAAGAGCACACACTGCATCCAAAGACAAGAGCACACACTGCATCCAAAGACAAGAGCACCTGCATCCAAAGACAAGAGCACACACTGCATCCAAAGACAAGAGCACACACTGCATCCAAAGACAAGAGCACACTGCATCCAAAGACAAGAGCACACACTGCATCCAAAGACAAGAGCACACACTGCATCCAAAGACTTGCTCACTAACCAGGAAACAACAAGGTTGTGAGTTGAAAACCAGGTGTCCTGTACACAACATGCATTCACTACAAGAAACTGAAGATTGACGTTTCTGACCTCAGGCTTATCTCACTTTTTATGGTGCCATCAAGAAACAGGCCACTAAATATCCCAGGGAAATGTTAAATTTAACATTCTATAAAGGGAATGGTGTACAAAAAGTGGGCGTCTCCCTGAACAATATTTATTTAATTTTATATCATCAAAGAATATCAATGATGGAAAGTTGAAAAAGCATCATTCGGGCTGTGATCTTTGACCTGATGATACTACAGTTAAGACCCTTTTTGCTTTTTGGAAAGTTTCTGGGGTCTTCGATGCTTTTTTTATTTATTCCTTTTAGAATTAAGAGAGTTTTTTTTCATTAATCTTTCTAGTTTGAATAATGACTTTTTGTTCCAGTTCTGGTGACACACATCTTCCTCAGTTAAATGAAGACGTTTATCTTTTTTTTTAACTTAGTGATGATGAAATTGGCTGATGAGCTGCACTTTCATTTTTGCTGATAAGTGTTTAGGCATGGGATGGCTTAGGGAGTGTTGGTAGGTGTAGACTTTTTTTTGCTGAAGATTTGAGAATGGGAGGGGGTGGTCATTTTGGATGGATGGGAGTTAATGTTTTTATGGGTGGAGTGAGCCATGGTCTGTTTTTTGGGGTGATGAGGAAGAAGGACCAATTTTTCTTGCTGATGATTCCTGTTGTAATCTCTCTACTTCCAATGTCCCTTTCAGTTTCACCAGTTTTTCAAATATAGGATCATATTTGATCCATTGCTCTCTCATTTTTGTTAGCATTACTAGCCAGGGTATCCCTTTGTACTGGTAGAGGGAGTGGGGCTGTTTGTGTATTTACCTGTGGTGGCTTCCAGGGACAAAGCTCCCTGCTGCCTGAAGCTTCCCTTTGGTCTTTCCAATGACCTACCATTCCCCCTTTTCCTTCTCTGCAACCACACAAGTGGTGGACAAAGGCTTTTCAGAGAACAGGTTGCGAAATGGATCCAACTGGGGGTTTTACCACACTGGTCCTGGTATGCCCATTACAGGCAAGACAGAAATAACAGACTTGGCTAAAGAGGGATTTTGGTCAACTAGGACCAGAACTCCAAAGGCCTTTTTCTCTGAACAAGAAGAGGAGTGGCAACAAGTCTCTCCACACTTCCAGCATGTTGGTTTATGGCTGGTCACAATTACCAGCATTTTCTGACTTTCTACATCCAGACAGTTGGGGACAGAGATAAAGGCTTTGCAATCTAACAATCTAAAAGTTCCATCCCCAATTCAAGTTGTCAAAGGTAGCACTGAATATCTGTCCAAATTGAACCAGCTAAGCAACCAAGTGTTCCACTAAGACCTGAGAGGGATCTTGAATATGGAAAGCTTGGTCTTCAACTGCCCTCATATTTGGTTCCTAATATGAGTTCTTAAGCGGACTGTAACTTGACTCTTATACACAGTCAACAGGGAAGGGCAACAGTACATTGCACATGAAATATCCCTTTCCTCTTATGACTCTTTGGGGTTTAACTTCCAATTAACGTCAATGACTTTATAACTGTATCTTTCATGGACCAACAAATTTTGTATGAATGCTTGTCAGCCATAAAGACTGACAATTCTTTTTTCAAACTTCTGTAACTCCTCAGGATCTACCAAGAGCCCATCTTCTTTGATAAAGTTTGCATAGCTCTTGTCTCTCTCAAGGAACTCTGATGTTGATATTGTACTTTGGTGGGGATTTCCAACATGAGGGCAAATACCTTGCCTCTACATTGTCATTTTTATTGTTGCTGCTGTTCTTGTTACTCATTTCAATTGGCAACCCTTTTTCTTTGTCTTGAGTTTGGCTATTCTTGACCTCCATACTTTTTCTTGTATCAAATTGGTCTTCATTTATTTTTTGTAATGGCTATCTTCTCAAAAGTCAATGTTGATCGAGTTTTAGTGTTTTTATCGGGTGGGGTTAGGAGGAATCTTTCTTTTTTGACCCAAACAGATCTTTTTTAATCGATTGACATTTGTCAGCCATTTTTGGTTATTTTCGGTTACTTTTTTTTTTCAATGAAAAAGGGGGAATTTTAAAAAAGAAAAAGAAAACACAAATAATAATCTTAAACAGATACACAAAAACAAATTTAACAAGTCAAACTAAAAATAAAATAAAAAAAAGACCAATGCAAGCTAGTTAAACAAAAGAAGTTGACATCAAAGCTTAAAAGTTAACTTAAAAATATACACAAATTAAACAAAGTCTTTCTACAATAACAAGAGAAAAAAATGACAAATTTAACAATATAGAAACAATAACAAAAAAAATTATTGCAAAACAAAAAAATGTTTAATGTGTAAACTAAAAAAGAATTTACACAAACAACTTAAATAAAACATACAAAGATATTTTTTTTTTTGAAATTAGAATAACAAAAATAAAACAATTTATGAAAAAAATACTACAAAAGGAAAATTAAAAAGGCAACATGTAAAAAAATAAAAAGGCTTGCTAATTAAACAAAATAGCCAACATAACACGAAAATAAAAGTTTGCCAAATTAACAAAACAAAATGGACAAAGTAACATTTAAAAGATTACGCCAATAAAAAAAATAAACAATAATTAAATGCAAATAAAAAAGCTGGGCAGTGGCTAAAGAAAAAAACACAAGTAGAAAAATAAAAGTGACAAACAAGATAGATGAAGTAATATGGAAAAGATTAAATAAAAAGATTAAGCAAAACTACAAAAATTATACTACAGAGAAATAAAAAATTAATTTACACCGGTGTTAAGAAATAAAGAAGGACTAAAATTCAAACAATTTACAAGAAAAAGAAAGATAAATCAAATGACTAGCAAAAATTTTAAAAATTACACTTGAAACAAAAAAAAATAAGAAAAATACAACAAGGTTGAGTAGGGTGAAAAATTATAGGAAAAATATTTAAAAAACTCTCACAAAATAGTCAGTAACAAAAAAGCTGTAAGAAAAATTAAAGTCAAACTTAAGTTTCTCGTGGCAAAATAAAAATGTAGATATTCAGTAGCACGAAAAAAAGTTGAAATGCTCTGAACAGAAAAATGTTAATATGTATTGCACATGAGTACGAATAGAACATAAAGCTAATAATGAGGAAAGGGAAGGCTGGTCTTCATCTGTCTTATACTAAAACTTAGCTAGCCACAATCACTGACCCAGACATACCGCAATAACCCTTGCACCAAAACACCACATTCTTACTTACATTTCTTACTACAACCACCATAATACCTCAGAGACTATGAAGTACTAACTAGTCCACATATGTACAAATTTGTCTGTGAGGATTGGGGAATACAAAAACAACTTTTAAAAATTTATAAACACCAATGAATATTTACAATGTAAAACAAGATTTATTTACAACAAGACAAAACAGTATTAGTAATAATCCCTCCCTCCCTCCCCAAATCACTAAATGTGGCAGGAACATCAGATAACCAGTTAGAATTAATGCAGAACTTAAATAATCAAAAAGGTCACTCATTCAACTGAACACTCACAGAAACACACCCTCACTCAAACACAACAAATATGAAAAACCACACCCAAAAAGCAAATGGCAACCCACATCTACCAGATAACTGATCTCTCTGGTCACCCAATGAGGGAGGGTAGGGGGAATTAAACAAAGAAGGTGGGGACATAAATAAAAGGGACCAATGAAAATACACCCCCTAGCTAAGTTAACTTGAATGAAGAAAAACAAACCTAAACTAACCTATTTCAGGTAGGGTTGCCAATGTTCAATCCAGAAAAACCCACAATCCTTAATGCCTAACGAGAATCAAAATATCACACCAAGTCAGCACATTTCACTCATCACAAATGTGCAAAATTCACCCACCTTTTGCCAAATTCTGATGGATTGAATTGTTTCCTTTCTGTCCTAATCTTGACTTTAAGCTGATGCTTAAAGAACAGGATCATTTGGGAAAAGGTAAACTTCTTGTCCCCATGGAATTCCTTCTGTCTCATTGTCCATATCATGACTCACATAACACCTAGTAAGCAAAAGAACACACAGTGCTCAGTCAATGGTGGTATGATATTGCTACAAACAGAACTGGCCTCAAGAACAGAGAACTTTCCATGCTGCATATGAACCATGATGTCTTCAACAAATTTGCACAATAGACCTATGATCTAGGAATGAAAGAAGGCATGACGTAGGGTCTCTACCTCCCCCTGCTGTAGCGAACACAGTTTGCAGACTTTAACAAACCTAACAAAGTTTTTTTGCTGACCCAGGGTCCCTTGAATCACAAGCCAGGTGAGGGGATACCTCAGTATTAGTTAGAACATTTCAACCCAAATGCCCAAGGCCAAATGGAGTGAGCCTCCTGCTTTGTCAAACCAAGACCACCTATCAAATTATCATGAACAGGCCCCTAATACCTGATATAATGCCTTACAGAACAATGGCTGGATGTTGGAGGGCCATCCATCACCCACAAAAGGTACTTGAGTGCAAGCTGACATTTATGGAAGAAGGAGCTTTTGCCTTGGGGTAAATGGCTGGCCTCCTCCTCATCTGAGCACATACTTCTCAAGGATGAAAAGGTTTTACGAGTGTCTTCCTTCCAGAATTTGCCATTCTCATCTGATTGCAAACATCCAGTTTAGGTAAGAGATACAAGGCATATGTCAATGAATCTCAATGCAAGGCATACCCAGACTGCCCTCAGATCTTGCAACATACATTGGGAGCCTTATAAATCCCAATAGAGTGGTAGATGGGAGTGAAAGTACGGAGAGTTGGTAAGGAGAATCAGGTAGATGTGTAAGCTACATACTTGTGCTCTCCCCTTCAAGGAAAGATTCCTTCAGGACCACAGACAAACTGCGACTTCAGCTTTCTTCCTCACCTCCAAGCAATTCATTTCCAAGAGGAAATCAGGACCGAACCAGATGCCAAGTATCTTGACTGGTCCATCCATCCAGAAGAAAAATCCGGAAAGAGAAATACCTCTCCATGAACCCATCTGCAAATCAACAAACTTATCAGTACCCTCTAGTTTCTTTGCTGACTTCATCAATTTCAGCTCTGCTCAACACAAGAACTTAATCATCAACATGGGTGAAATACCTGGCCAAGGTGGTAGCACCAGGTAAGGAAATTTTGTGAAGGACTGGATTCGTTTTCAATTTGCAAAGAAAGGAGTCCAATGCAAGAACATACAGCAAAGGTGAAAGCAGATAACCTTGACAAATGGAGTGAGACAATTCACTTCCACCAGCACACCAGAGGATGTATTCAGAAGTTGGATCCAAGTGCAAGAATATGGCTCAAAACTGGCAAACAAAAAGGACAGCCTCTAGAA
>CAHIKZ030004962.1:0-14926 GCA_903632075.3 Acanthosepion pharaonis | reverse complement strand
AAGTTGGGGGTTTGGGACTTTTCAAAATTTTTTGGGGGGTTTTTTATTTAAATATTTCAAATTTTTTGGAGCCCCCCCTCCTTAAATTAAAACGATAATATGGTCAAAAATTTCAGAGAGCCGGGAAAAAAGTGCAGCACCCGGGTAACGGGAAGAAGAAAGTTGAGGTTTTCCCGGGTTTTTACTTTAAGGCAAATGGGGCAAAAAAAAGTTTGGGTTGCGAAATGCCTTTCCAAATTGAAAATTCCGGTCATTTTACACAATGGAATCCCTTTTACAGCGCTTAAAAGCCATAAATGACAAATTTCTGGGACCCCACCTGAAGAAGAACAAAAAAGAAACATGACAAAAAAATGATGAAAAGAAAAGAAAATTGAGTCGTTTTAAGTTTTAAAAATTTAAATAGATATTATCTTGTCAATTTTTAAATATGATCTTTTGGTCATAAGACACACACATTTAGTAGAGATTTTTGATTCACCCCCCACAAAAAACACACACACACACACACACACACACACACACACACACACACACACACACAAAATATATTGTCCCTAGTTGATTTCGTTAACCATACAGGAAGGAAAGTAAAAATTAAAAAAGAGAAAAACTGCTAGAAAATAAAAAAAAAAATAAAAAAATAAAACAGAAATTTTTTCCAAAGCCTGACCCTGCGGGGGAATAATTTTATGATCAGCCTTTCCTTCTTTTTTTCCCAAAATTTTTTCTCCTTTTCTACTCTTTCCCCCCATTTTTGGGCCCCGGGCCTTTGGAAGGGCCCGACGCGGATGACCCGGTTTGGGAAAATCTCCGGGTCTGACCATGAATGAAAACGGAATATCAGGGTTCCTTTTCCGCGATTCACGGGGTCGGGGAAAGTACTGAGCAAAGTGTTGAACTTTTTTTTTATCACAGGGGACTGTGCATTTGCCTCCCCTCCTCCCTTCCCCCTCAAGGGCGGGGAACCCAACGTGACTGTCGTTGGGGAAAGGAAACCCAAAAAAGGGTTTATTTTAGTTTTCTGACCAGCGGGGGAGTTGAACGTCGCTGGGGAAAAAAGTCAGACCGCCCAATTTTAGATGAGGGGAAAACAGCAAAACCCCCGACTGTGGAAGGGGTCAAGGGAACCGGCCGGGGCCCAACCAAATGCCCCGTATGAGATGCTGGGGACCCCGAAATTCGTGAAAAAAAGAAGAATCCCAGGCATTTTCGGTCCCAAAAAAATTGTTTTTATCATCAGAACTCCCCGCTTCGGGAACAAAATTTTTGGGGAAGATACCAAATTGACCGCAAGATAAGGGGTTTTTTTTTAAACTTTTTATATATGTATGGGATTTTGCTCGCGCCTATTCTTTTTAAAGATGTCCCCCCCTTTTTTAAGAATGTTCTTTTTTTTTTATTTACCCAAAATATTTTAAAAAAAATGTTTTTTTTTGAAATCGTTTTGGGTTTTTCCCTGTTTTTCGCTTTCCCTTTCCCGGGAAGACCGAAAAAGGGTTTCTTCCTTTTTTTTTAGAAAAACCCGTTTCATCTATATAAAAATTGTAACATATAAAAAATTGGGGTTTTTCCGAGAATCTTTTTTCCCGTTTTTTTACTAGTAAGAATCCCCACAGTTTTTAGGGTATCAGGAACTCAAAAGATGTTTAAGTTTGTTTTCAAAACATCACCCTATGGGGTAAATTATGAAACCAAAAAAATGATATAATTGAAATAGGGGGAATTAGAATTGGGGGGTAAAAAGTTATGGGGAAAACCCCAAGTCAGGATAGTCTCGAACAATAGATAAGGGCGTTTTTTCCGGCAGGAAAAATTTTAAGTAAATTATCCCCGGAACGTCAGAACTTTCGAGGCAAAACCGAGCCGGAGAAAGGAAAATTGGGGCCGAGGCAAAGGTCGGGTCGAAGCTAAAAATCGCAAAGGCTAAAATGAAAAGGCTGAAATCGCAAAGAATCGAGCAAAAAACCCAGTTTTCCCGGGAGTTAAACGAAAGGGGGAACTTCAGGGTTTTTGGGAAGGGGATTTCAAAAAAAAGCGAAGAAGTCCGATTTCCGTACCGCGGGTTTAACGAGTTTTGACGTCGATAAATATTTTCAGCTTTTGAAAAAGGTCCCCTTCAAACCTACAGGGTTTTATAAAAAGGGGCCCAATTTACGAAACCGATTAAAAGGGCCCGTTACGGGCCGCGCCTGAGTAACAGAGGGGGCTGAATATAGCATTGTTAAATCGCCTTTTTAAAGTCGTAATGGGGCTTGTCCCGGAGGCATACCGGAAAAAAAGAGCCCCCCAAAAGGGGAGACAAACAGATTTAAAGGTAAAAAATTTTCAGACAAAAAAAACCCTTTTTTTAAAAGGATGGAGCTTATCAAAAAAACATCGAGGCGGATTCCTGATGGGTTTTTGGCCCAATGATCCTGATAGGGGAGTTCAAAGAATGCCCCGAAAATTTTAAAAAAACCTCCCCGATAAAAAAAGGGAGATCCCATGAGAGGGCCACCCCGCGGGACAAAATCCCGCGTTAACACAAAGGGGGGACGTTCAACCAACCCACCCGAGTTTCGGGAAGCGGCCCACACCCAAGATGGGTCGGGTTTCTGGTCCAAAATTAAAAGTTTTCGATGGGTTTTTTTGGGCCAAACCCCCCAGTCCGAAAGATCCCAAAACTAAAATCCCAGCCCTCAGTCACCGGTTTTTTCGGCAGACGAATAGGAGAGAGGAAACCCCGATGTGCCCCCATTGCAATAAAAATGGGACACCTCGGCGAATTGTTACGGGGAAATGCCGAGTCCAGACCCTAAGTCAAAAGAGACCCTGGCCATTTCTTCCTGACAGCGTTCCCCAAATGGGGAAACCCGAAGGAAGATGGGGGGGAAAGGGAGTTCCCCCTTTTTTTCAAGGGGTGCTGACCCCCCGTTGTTTAAACCCCACGAAGAAGAAACCGGAAGATTTTGGAACAGGGGGCGATTTATTCCGGGATTTGGAGATTTTCGGGTGTGGATCGGTTTCCCTTTTTAAAATTTTGGGGAAACAGGGTTAGCAGCAGCTTTGTTAGCGCCCCTTTCATCAAACCCCCCAATTAGTTTCTGGGCCCCTTGAGGTCGGAGAGTTTGTTTGCTCATGAAAGGTATTTTCCATGCTGTTGGGAAACAAATTTGGGGGTGGGGTGAACCCCCCATATCCTTCTTTTCTTTTTCTAAATTCTTTCTTTCTCTACTCTCCCACCCACGAGCCAAGGGCCCGTGAACTTTGAAGTGACCCGACGCGAGGATGACCTGGTTCCAAGATTTCGCGTTTGACCATGAGTGAATTCCAGGCACCATCAGGGTCTCCTGCTGCGATTCACGTGACCGGGACGTATGGAGCATGTGTTGAACTTTTGGCCATCACACAAGCACTGCGTGATTTTGCGCCCTATCCTCCTGCGTACCCGGTCATGGACGAAGGGAACCACGTGACTGTCGTTGGGGACAGCGAAAACCAAAAAAAGGATTCTTCAGTTTCCCTCTGACCAGCGGCAGTTGAACGTCACTGGGCAAAAATCGTCAGACCGCCCACTGAGATGAGGAAGACAGCAAAGTCTGTCGACTAGTGAGTGGTGGAAGGACTGCTAGGGAACTGGTCGACCCAACCAAATGCCTGTATGAAATGCTGGGGACCCACGAACACTCGCGAAAAGAAGAAGAATCCAGGAGCATTGTCGGCCGGCCAAGATACTGTTTTATCATCAGAACTCTCGCTTCGGCGAATCAAAACTTTATGTGAGGATACCAACCCGACTGCAAGATAAGTTGGTTCTTTTGGCTTGATCTGTTTTCATATATGTATGTATTCGCTCGCGCCTTCTATTCTTTAATGATGCCCCCCCCTTTGTTAAATGAATGTTCTTTTTTTTTTTTTCTTTTTTATTTCGTTATATATATTTATAAATAAATGTTTTATTTTGACATCCATCGTCTTGTGTCTGTTCTTCGTCGATTCCCTTGTGTCGCTTCCATTTCTGAGTGAAGACCGAGAAAAGAAACCACGTTTTTCCTTTTTTTTTAGAACCCGTGGTTCATCTATATGCTACAAGTTCGTAACACCTTCCAAATCGGAAAGGAGTTCAGCCCTACATATGGTACCTAACCAGATGGAACATACAGACTCTTAGGTGACTAAAAGGTTATTGAACTCAATAACAAAACCTGATCGCTACCAAGTCCCAAACATAAATTCCTTATCATCAAAACTGCATGTTGAAAAATATTTTCGAAAATTGATTTGTCATTGGCTTATTATCAAGTACCAGTCCATCCCGATGCAATTGCAACACCATTTGGTTTATATGAATATAATTACATGCCTTTCGGTTTGCGAAACGCACCTAGTACTTTCCAAGGATGATGGACAATATTTTACGCAACGTCGAATGTACTTTCAGATACATTGATGAAATTTTCTCGGATGACGAGAAAAGTCATTCTGAACACCTTGATGAAATATTGCAGAAACTTAGTGAGTACGACCATAAAATCTCTCTTTCTAAATGTACATTTGCTGTTAGCGAACTTGAATTTTGGAGATTTCAAATTTCTACTGATGGTCTTAAACCCATCGTTAAGAAGCTTAGTGAATTGACTCAATTTCCTCAACTGTAAAACTTTATGCCGATTCCTCGAAATGGCAAATTTTTATAGAAAGCTTGTGCCAAATTTTAGTAATTTTACCACTTACAGAACGAATGTGCTTAAACCAAAAATCAAACTCAGTAACGTTGACAAAGGAAGAAATTGAATCTTTCAAAATTTAAAGAGCTGTTTATCAAGTGTAACTGCTCTAGCTTTCCCCCAACTCGAAAGCTAGTAACTATCAACTTGTGACAGATAGTTCTAATGATGCCGTAAGAGCAACACTTCATGAAATGATTGACAATCAACACAAAGAAATTGTTACAAACCCAGCAAAAATATATTCTACTTTTGACAGAGAATTGCTGGCTGCCTATTTAGCTGTTTTACATTTTAAACATTTAGTAGAAGGTAGAAATGTACTGTTACTGACTAACCAGAAACCATTTTGTAGTGCTTTCAAAAGCCAGTCTTCCTTAAAAATCCGATAGACAACAATTTTATAAAAACAAACAATTTTATTAGCAAATATGTTAATGATTCACAAAACATAGTAGCTGATTGTTTATCACGGATTGCCGATGCAATCACTATTGAAGTATGCGATTTGCAAGAGATAGTGAGACACCACGCTACTGATGAAGAAATTCAAACCCTCCGTGAGCAACTGAAACTATATACTTTGAATAAGAATGAAACTATATTATGCGACGTGTCATTACGCCTGCATTCTCTACCTAATTCTTATATTCCTAAAGAATTACAAAAATGTAAAAATATTTGGCTAAGAACAGAGTACGGAAGCATTTGGAAGCTCTGTACACAGGCCCATTTCAAGTATTATATCGTCACTTTTTTTAACATAAAAATATCTGATAATTTACATAGTAATTGATAGAATAAAGCCTGCATACATTTCTGAAACTGTAAAATCAAAAGATCTTGGCGGATCATTCAGATGAGACCTCTTGATAACAAACAAGAAACTAAAATGTTATCCGGTAGAACAAATGAAAAGGAGAACATATTTTTACTACTGAAAAAACCAAAACAAAACAGCAACAACAACGACTCCGTTACTGTCGCGAAACTTATGTAGTGATACTAAATAAATACAGAGAACCGGATGTTAGCCCTAAAATGTTCAATGTCTTAAACTGGTTTGTGCGCATGAGACTCCATGTATTTCTTCCGATTAAAAATTTTCTAATAAACAAAAAGTCTTAGCTAGTCTTAAGAGTTCGCGCCCAAATAATAAGATTTCGGCTGAGTTATTTTGATACCAAAAACAAGTATAAAGAGACCTCTTTTTCAATCAAAACTGAAAAGGGAGAACAGACTCCAAAGAGGACAGACCACATCAAAGGAATCTCAACTCGACCACCTCCTGCACCCTCTTACCTCCCTTACCCCCTACACCCTCTTATATCTCTGACGCATCAAAACCAAAGGAGATCTCACATCAAAGGACACTTAAGTACTTTTCACAAATTTTATCTTAAACTTAATTCTTGTAACTCATCTCATTAATTGGACGTGATTTTGTTTACAGATACATACATCCTTCAAAGAACATTTACCACTGACTTTAACAATTTGTATTTTGAAATTATGAACTTTGAACCTAAGCCTAAGAACCTAAGCTTATGAACTTTGAAACTAAGATCCCTAATGATGTTAAAATGTCACATCTGTATATAACAGACTATATTACAAGAAAAGATAGTCGCACAGAAGAGGAAATATAATAATTTTCATTTTCAAGAATATGAACATTTTTTTAAAGAAATAGATTGTGGCAGATTGTGGTAATTTAAAAATTCCACTGGATAACACAGGAATACAAGATATTTTTTTTTTTTCAATTTAAAACTAAAGTTTGAGAATTTCGAATGCTTTCTAATTTTTTTAAAATATCTTCGTAAATACAAATCATACGATGAACATTTTTTACAAAAAAGCTGGTTTGGGTGATAATGAGTCTGTATACATATATAATATACTATTGTAGTTTTAGCCGGACACAAACAGGCAACTGTATAGATACTCTAAAGAATTCCAACATATTTAATTGCAAAAGAAATTAACAAATTTTAAAAAATCTTTTTGAGAATAATTTCAGTATTTATTTAATTTTGTTGATGATTTTTCATAATTATTAAATTAAAATATTAATATTTGAAATTGCTTTAGGCACATAAAATTTTACTTTCAAATCTCCAAAATAAGCGTGAGATTTTGTCTTAAATTTTAGTATATCGAAAACCTAAAATACAATTAACTTTTTTTCCAAATAAGTGTGATTTTTAAGTGGCAATCAAAAAAATTTTGACAACAAATTACTTTGAAATGCACCTAAAATAAATAAAGAAATATATTAATATTTAATGAATAACCGTTGTTACAAATGGTTATTGTAATTTATAACTAATAGGAATTCGTTTGTTTTACAGAACAAAGAAACATCTACACAAATTGATAACAGCTTTTACAATGTAGAATTTAATAATTTATATGAATCTTTTTATTGTCGCGGAGAGCAGTTCGCCTGCAAACATTAAGAAGGTAGAAGTGACACAGCAATGGCAAAGATAACTAGAACGAGGTGATTAGATTAATAATAATGCCAAATTTTCTTCATTGGCAAAAAAAAAAAAGATAAATGAAAAGGTCTCTAGTATTTTGAATTGCTCCAGTTGGTGGTGTTGAAAGTCGTCATCGGTCCGAGCTGAACCAATAGTTAGTTAGACTTGTGACGTAACTGGAATTGCGAGTGTGGTGGCAAACAGCTGGAAGCGGTCTGTCCGATGAGTTGATATAGCTAGCGGCTCGTCAGTCAGAGATTGCGGCCTAAGCTGCGAACTATGTCGCTAGACGTTGCTGATTCAAGTTGGCCGGGCTGCCTAGTCTTCCTCGGAGTAAGGGTAGGAAGAAAGACTTTGTAATATGAAAAGAGCAGTTTTTTTAGCGAGGAAAAAAACATTGTGCCTTGAAAGAGCGATTGTATAACGGAGATAAAAAGACTGTATTCTGAAAAGGGTAGTTGAGTAGCACCAGATCTTTGTTTGGCAGGGCAGCTGGAGCTGGAACCTACTGGAGCGACGGCTGGTGGCAACCTGAAGATGATGGAGGATGTTCTGTCCTGGGTTTTTCATATGCCTTGAATCTGTTAAATCTGTTGGTTCTTTCTTTCCCCATGTTGATTTATGAACTACTCGTATGGACTAATCCTCTTGAAGCGTAGGGCGCTAATGGGCAACATTGAACTACATGAAAGACAGTTTGTCCAACGCCAACGATAGACAACTGACTTCCCAGATCCCAAACATGACTGTTTATATAGACCAGATAGATTAATCAATGTCCGATTTATTGTTGCTTGAACTCAACAGGTTTCCTTTAACTACGCGTTCACTTCTTCTTTGGTCAAGTGGGTGTCATTTAAAGAATGGTCATAAAACAACACTTCTTTTAAAAGTCACTTCTTCGATATAGTGGCTCAATCATAGTGTCAGATATACAAACATATAATTAAGTTTGTAGCCTCATTTTGGCTGAGATTATGCAATTTTCAATGTTGAGTCATTTTTCTACTATTTACAGAAAATCTACTGACAATCTCCACTAATCATAAAAACAGAATTTGAAAAGATAGCTTCATGAGGCTATTGACTAAAATATAAGGACTGACTGATTAAGATTTTAATCAGTCAATGACGTACATTTTCAAGAAAAATAAGTTTCTCATTTGCGAAAATCATGTACATTTGAACTTTTACATCTGGCAAGTGCATTTGTGGTATCAAATATAAAAATTTAGATGTTCATATTTTTATATTAATGATTGAATGTTTAAAACTTATAAAATTAAAATAAAGTATATTACTTTGTGAATGTTTGCTTCTTAATGCTTACTATATTTTAACAAATTTGCCTAAGTTTTGGGGAAAATATTATTTCTTGTATCAACCAAATACTACTCGAAGAATTCAAAATCAGGTTTTGTCAGAGTAAATACTTTGAATTAAAAAATGGTTGGAAGCTTCAACCTATGTCAAACAGAGAAATATTTTTCAGTTAATACACCAAAAAAGTATCACCATGCATGAACAAATAGAATTTTAAAATTATTATAGCAAAAATATAGAAAATGTAACTTAGTTTAGATGCAGCTTGTTGAATTCATTTGGCATATGAAACTTCATTTTCAAAATTGTTGCAGGCATGTTTATTCTTTTTAGATTAAAATTTTATTTCAATTTACACTAAAATATTTTGAGTTATAATTATGTAAAGTTACCCGATAGTTTTGTCTACCAAAAAAGGGCAGATTTTATAAGTGGTAAATATTTTTAAATATAAAGAGGATAAAATATAAAGATGAATAATAATTTAAATTATTTTTAAATACAAATAAAAGAGGCAACTGAAAGAATTGAGTTATCTTCCATCATTGAAATCTAAGGGAAATAAATGGCAATTGCTGGAAACTTTTTTCAACTCAATTTAAAAACTCAAACAATGATTTATATATTTATCAGTCAAGCAACCTAGTCGCCCTTTATTAATGACAAATAAATTTTAATATAATTAACTTGATATGGGTCTCAAAAACTTTTATGGAATAAGATAAAAATGTCAAAGATTGAAAAAAAACATATTTCACTTTTATAAAAATGGCGAGAATACATCTTCGCAAACAAATTTAATAAAGTACATTAACCCCGAACCTGTAGATGAATGTTATGATCCCTGTTTATAAAAAACCAGTTGCATAATGTTTTACAAGCTTTCATCTGTGCATACAGACATCATCAGGTTTGGAAATAGATTTGTTTTTTGTTTTTATTTCTCATGTAATAACAGGACAACGAAAAAATAAATGTAATCCGAAAATGTTTTTAGAAATGTGTTATTGTTAATTGTAAAAATTTTTTTTAAACGTATGCGGTCGCAACGCTGAGGATGAATTTTTAAATTTTAAGATTTTGCATTTTGTACTAATATGGTAATAGGAAATTCTTTTTTACTGGTAGGTTTTTTAGTCAATATGGTCTAAATATATTGTTCAATAAATGCAGGAATGTCTGATTTTATTATCCGAAAGTTGCACGCTAAAAAAAAATTTCTATTTTATAGTTTTAAAAACGCATTTATGGGATAAAGTTCTCAATATCAGAGATAGATGTATGAAAATATAAATAAATAAAAGAACATTGAAGTCAATACTCAGAGGAGACAGGCTGTTTCATGGCAAAATTTTTTTCAATGTTAATATTTTCATCATATGATGTTATAAACATTTTATTTAAATTTTTTGAACTTGTTTGATTTTAGCATCTCCAATTTGTAATTTGTATCTTTTCATCCTTTTTGTTGAAACCATATTTCTGTCTTGTATTTTATAGTTAATATCCTTTCTTCTCCGTTTCTTTCACTAAAATAAATCTAGAAGCTTTTATAATTTCTTTTAAGTGTTTGCTATCAGCAATATCCTCCAATTCTTATGTTGTTAAAATTGTCTAATTGACAATTTATCCTGGTAGGACTTAGCGTCTCTAAAAATGAGACATTGCCACCTTTAGCATGATTTGAGAACGCCAACTTCCAACTGACACCGTATTACATATGTCTGTAATCTGATATACATACGGTCGTACAGATAAATGGTAACGATCTGGTATATATTATCTCATGTCTTTTGTACAGCTTGATGCAATACAAAAAGATTTTTTTTTTGGATATGGTTTTGAACTATTTTATAGACATCCCACAATGTTCCCAAAATGTTTTCAATCAATTTTACAGGTCATTTAATTGTGCTGGCCATTCTAAATTTCGAAAATTTCATAAATTGTACTATTTTAAACTATGGGCCTCATTATATTTAGGAATCCTTTAACCTTAACGATGTTGCCGATGAATTTTTTTATTAAAGATAAATTAACTGGTAAAAATTGATTTGTTAATAAATTAAACAGATTGTGGGTGTCGATAGAATATGGACGGAGGATTCTTAACAATCTACTTCAAAAAATAAATATTTATATATATTATATATATAAATAAGCAATATTAAAAGTTTAAACATAAATATTTATGGTCATAATTTATTTCATTGAAAATCAAATCGATCCAACATTTTACCCTTCAAACATAACACTGATGAATTGGATCGTATTTTCATTCATAAGTATTATAACCATAAAATTTTTAAATATTTATAAATCTTATATGTTTCCTTTACATAAAATTCTAAAAAATTCTATCCTTTTAGAAATTTAAATATATATATATATATATATATATATATATATATATATATTTAAAATATATATATTAGTGATCAAACAAAAGAATTAAATTATTATTATATATATATATATATATATATATATATATAAAATGAGAACCACGTATACTTTCTTAATATGTATGTATAGAAAAACAACTAAAGTTGCAAATTAAAAATAATAATGAATTTGATTTTTAAAATAATTAAATACTTTCATAAAAAATTATTATTATTTTATTGCATAATATTTAGCTATTTATCTATATATATGTATAAATTTAATTAATTCATTGAGTTTGATAGAAACCTCAACAGAATGCAGAAAGCAGTGGATGGCCTTTTTATCCTATATTTGGGACTCATCAAATATGCGCATCCATTTACCAAGATTGAAACCCTGACAGTTATATTTATCAAGCAAACATCATAAAACTGTTGATTCTATATATAGGCCTCATCATGAAGATATTGCAAATCAGACTGAATGTTTCTATCAAATATGTGAACGATTTAGTTAATTAAATATAATTATTTTTCCTCTTAATAATTACTATCTGTTATATCATTGTTGAACCGGTTTTTTTAATGCTCTAGAGTTTTGCGGCTTGGTGAGGTAATCGTGGCTCCTAATTTGGGCAAAGTCCTATGGTTACAGACAACTAAATAAGAGTTCCATTACGGAATATGTGAGCGAATTTTATATTGAAAATCATTCGCTTTATCTTCGTCACCGAGTCCCGTTGGAATAGTTGGTATGATGTTTGTTGATAACCTAACTATCCAATGTTTCCAATTCTCGGTTTTGGATGCACCTTTTTGATTTCTTTTAAATTTCTATTAGGAATAATTTTCATTTCTGTTGAACAAATATCAGACTCGATGAATTAATTAAATATAATTATCAAATCCTTTTAAAAAATTACTATATATATATATATATAATATATATTGTATGTATGTATTTTTAGAAGTATATTCTTAATATGCTATATTTATGGGATAAAGTGCTCAATATCAGAGAGAGAAAGTGTAAATATAAAATTGAAATTTTATAATCAACAATTATTTTGGCGACAGGCTGTTTCAAACTAGACGCAATTGTCAGGCTGCGAATCTAGCATGAAACAAACAAAAAATATTTATTTCATTAATTTCATTTATATATATATAATGATGTCTGTACTTGTGTTCTAAGTAAGCACAAACTCTGTTTCCTTATTTATTAATAAGTGCAAATCGAAACATATGTTGCGAAATGGTGGTGGCATTTTGTACCGTTAGATTTACTACGACAACAGAATGTTAGATTGTTTGGCAATCATACCGTTAAATAATGGCATTTCATGTAAATTAGTTCACAATGCCAAATCAAATATTCAGAATTCTCAAATAAAATGGAATGGCGTTTATCAAATCGACATGTCTGTTCAACGCTGGAATCCAATTAAAGATGGCTAAAGGCAATTTCGTTTCTGATTTCGCAAAAGAATGACAAAACCTCGTTTGTGTTCGTTTCTTTCCGTCTTGTCTTATGAATAATTTCCAATAACGTTTTTTTTTTTAATTCTATTATAGTAGTAGAACAGGTCGATTTTGGAAGATTCTGTACTCAATTTCCAAAGTTAAATTTCAAACAATAATATAAAAACAAAAATATTTTTCTAAAATCTTTAAATTTTTTGAGGAGACGAGTTTAAATATTAAGTTCAGGTTCAAAATCGTATAAAAATTATAATTTACTGAAGCTTGACAAATTTTATATGAACAAGAGCATTATGATTTCATATTATAAAGTCATTATGCCGTCAAATAAGACCTTATTTTACTTCAAAGGGGATTTAAAATGAACAACTTAGATATATGAAAGTCGTGTGCCTTACGATACTCATCTAACATTCTGTTGTCGTAATAAATCTAACGGTACGAAATGCCACCAGCATTTGGCAACATATGTTTCGATCCCATTCACAGAGCCAACCTGTGGTTTATACTGCGACCATGCTGAGCTAACATTAGTTACAGTTTCTGGGAGAGAGCGCGTTATTTAGCGTGATCATCAGTCTGAACAAGACAGCACGCTCAGACCCTCGGTCACGATGACTTGTGACTTTGTGTTAGCACAACCATCGCCGGCTCCCCAAATAATTCCGTCTAACCAATTTCACTTACAAGCTTGGGTCAAGGGTGCCGCCCTATCTTCCTCACGAATCAACCATGGTGAAAATATGAATAAAAAAAACCAAATGCCCCCCCATATATATATATATATATATATATATATATATATATATACTAGCAGTAAAGCCCGGCGTTGTCTGGGGATGTAACAGTAAGACATAGATCAAGTATCGATCATCATAAAGACTGAAAATAAAAAATTGACAAAGATTATTGTTTAAGGTTGACGGACACGCATGTCTTAATTAGTTTTTTTTTTTTTTTAATTGGTCAAACCCAAACTCAAACAAAAAATTGTGTTTAAAATCGTTATAAGTCTATCGATTGGTGAATAGAATTTTATTATAAACAATTGTCTTGTAAATGGAATTTTTTAAAGCATTCTGAATGTAAAAATAAAGAAAAAAAATGTTCAAGACAATAAGAAACACTTTCTGCCAAAAAAAGTGAAGTTTTATTGAAATCGGTTGAAAAATGTATGTAGCCTTTCTCTGTAACCTTTTAAATTTATTATGATTTTTACTTATTGGATACAGTAAAAAAAAAAAATGCATATTTTGCTTGTGGTGATTCATAATTAGAATTCTGATTTGAATATATTTTCGACTCATTGTTTCTAATACAAAAAAATATTAACTTTATTTGGGTTTATTAATTTATTACAAGTACTGTGTTCTTTCCTTAATAATTATCATCTTCGAAATATTGTTGTTTTTGTCTATATCAAATTTCTTACGTCGGCATTTTAAATTATTTCTTCATACTTTTTTTAAATATTGAATTAATTTCAAATAGAACCAATAAAACTTTTTGATCTGCCTTGTAACAAATTGCAAACTTTCCCAATTGTAAAAACGGCCCTAAAAGTACGTGGAATTATCTTTCCCTAAAGATAAAGAATTATCAATTTTTCCATTCGTACAATCAAAAGAGATCGTTAGATTATTGTTTAGGTTGACGGACACGCATGTTAATTAGTTTTTTTTTTTTTTTTTTACGAATTGGTGGTCAAACTCAAACAAAAACATTGTTTTCAATATCGTTATGATGTCTATCGATTGAATAGAATTAGAATTTTATTATAAACAATTGTCTTGTAAATGGAATTTTTAAAGCATTCTGAATGTATAAATAAAGAAAAAAGTGTGCAAGACAATAAGAAATACTACCTGCCAAAAAAAAGTGGATGTTTGTTTTATCGGCTGAAAAATGTAAGAAATCCGATCCCATATATAAAGGAACACACACACACACACACACACACACACACACACACACACACACACAACCTGGGTTTTTTAACCTAAGTCACTCCACGGAATCGCTAAAACATAGAGCATAGTCTGATGAAAAAAGAGCCAAAGTTTATGAAAACAAAATTTTATCGTCAAAATGCTTATGTTTTTATGAAGAGATAGACTAAATTTTTTTTAATTATTTTTAAAATTTTTCCATCTTTTTAGAATATTCTAAATTTTGATTTAAAAAACATTGTTTCTCTTTGTCGCAACAAGGGGTAGTAAATAACATAGATAATTTTAGCGCGTTTTTGTATTTACACACATTAATTTGGAAAATCTTACAAAAATAAAATAATTGTCAGATGTTAATGAAACTTTCAGAAACTATTCACAGATGATCGAAATTATTATAAATATGTTGTTTTTTTTTTATTAAAGTCATCGCAGAAATATATTTTTATATTTATTAACACCCCCATAATTAATTTTATGAAAAAACTCTAGAAATTGGAGACCATCGGTTTTAGTGATTACAATAGTTAAAAGCACAAGGCTTTGAAGAATGCAAATCATGTTTTTTTGTTTTTTTTTTTTGGCCAACG